>CBVK0102051904.1:0-11742 GCA_900067695.1 Picea abies
TCTGAAGCATCAGAGGATATATGAAAGGGAAGTGTCCAATCAGGTCCTCTGAGAATAGGAGCTGTAGATAACTGATGTTTAAGTGTATTAAATGCTTCCTGGAAAGAATTAGTCCATTTCAATTCAACATTTTTCATCAGTAACACAAACAGGGGAGAAGCTATTTTGGATTTTTTTTTGATAAATCTTCTGTAGTATCCAACATGTCCTAGAAAACTTCTTACCTCTATTTGGGTTTTGGGAGTAGGAAGATCCTTAATGACTTGCATCTTGGATGGGTCTACCTGAATTCCTTGAGATGAGATAAAATGTCTAAGAACTATTCCTTCACTCATCATCATATGACATTTTTCTGTACTTAAGGAGAGTTGGGCTTGTATGTATCGTTTAAGGACTCTCTCAAGGTTTTGTAGTGCTTCCTGAAAAGAAACACCATAAGGAGTAAAGTCATCCATAAAAATTTCCATAGAGTCATTAAGCATATCATAAAAGATTCCTATAACTTCTCTTTGGAAGGTTGCTGGTGCATTACATAGTCCAAATGGGAGAACTCTATAAGAAAAGGTTCCCCAAGGGCTAGTAAAAGTGGTTTTATCTTGATCTTGGGGTGCAATTTTGATCTGGTTATACCCACTGAAACCATCTAAAAATGAGAAAAATTTCTTCCCTGACAAACTGTCTAACACCTGATCAATGAATGGCAATGGAAAGTGATCTTTTTGAGTAGCTTTATTTAAGGCTCTATAATCCACACATACTCTCCACTTCCCATTTTTCTTAGGAACTATTACCAACGGGGAAACCCATTCACTGTCTAATATAGGATAGATAAACCCTACATCAAGAAATTTTTGAAGTTCTTCTTTAAGAATTTCTCTCAAATTAGGGTTCATTCATCGTTGAGATTGGCAGATTGGTTGAAAATCTTCCTTAATATATATTCTATGAGTACATAATTCGGGAGAGATTCCTTTCATATATGTATAGTCCCATGCCAATGCTTCTTTATTTTCCAGAAGTAACTTCATTAATTGTTGTGTTTTAGCATCTGTCAGGTTAGGGTTTATGTTCAGTGTTTTGCCAGGTTCAATTTTTACTGGTATGCCTTTAGAAGAGATGGTGGCAGATGTTTGAGGTGAGTTTTCAGAGTTAAGGTTTTCTTGATTATCTAACTCCAACAGTGCAGCTAACTGGTTGTGAGTTTCTGGAGTCACGAAGGAGGGTTCGCAAATAAAATTATTAATTACTTCATCCTCGGTGTTGTCTTTAAGGCTTAGAGCCTGTCCGATAGTCAAGATGGGTTGAGTAAGTTGATCATTGAAGTCTACCCATACAGAATTTTCATTATTAATAAGGGGTGTAGCGTGAGGGTAGAGGGTAAGCTGTTTAGTTTTGTAACTGTTGGAAATTGTCATTGAACCTGATCTACAGCTGATAAAATCACCTGCTGTGGCTAGCTAAGGCTTGCCCAAAATTAGAGGGTGGCACCCCAACTTTGTTTTAGGTTGTAGTACCACAAAGTCAGTTGGATAATTCCAGGATTCCACTGAGATAATTAGGTCTTCAATGACTCCCTCTGGTTTAATTTTGGATCAGTCAACTAATTCTAGGATAGTTGGGGTGTCTCTGACTTCATTTTGCAGTTGTAGCAGCTGTAAGGTTTCCAGAGTCATGATATTGATAGCGGAACCTAAGTCTACCAGGACTCGAGGGATTATCATTTTTCCAACTTGTACTGAGACGATAGGGTGGCCAGGATCACCATATTTAACTGGGGGGGGCTTTACCTGACATTAGTGCAGACAAGTCTCCCATAACATGGACTGTGAGGGGATCCTTAATTTTCCTACCAGGCTTCTTAACACAAATGTCTCGCATCGTCCTGGCATAGATTGGTACATGTCAGAGTGCTTGTAGTAGAGGAATTTTGACATACAAATTTTGTAATTCCCCTAGAATATTGAAAGATGGTGGCTCAGGCATTTTAGTCAAAGCTAAATGCTCAGGAAATGGTGGTTTTGTTGTTTCAGCAGCATTGTTAGAGGATGATTGTACCTCTTCAGGTACATCATGCTCTCTTTCATTTCCTCTTTATCAGAAAAGGTAACATCGGCTATGATAGGTTCTACTATTCTCCCTGATCGTAAATGAATATCCTTGCATTGTGCAAGGAGAAGAGAAAATGTAGGCTGGTTATAAATATCAATGCACTGCACAACTTTATTATTGGGGTTAGGGTTAGGTTGTACAGGTAGTTGGGGTCTCATCATTTGATTGTTTGGTGGAGTACCTGATGGTAAGGAGAATGGTTGTAGGAATTGTGATTGAGGTAATTGATTTGGAAAGGGGAGTTGTTGTCCTCTCCAATTTGGATTCCATTGGTTTTGATATGGTTGTTGTTGTTGTGGAGGCCAAGGAGTCCACATTGATGGATCAACAAAGGGTGGGTTTGTTTGTTGCATGGGAGGGTAATTCATTTGATTTGGATATTGCATTTGATTATAGGGAGGTTAACTCATTTGATTGAAAGAAGGATAGTTATTCCAACAATTAGAAGATGTAAATGGCATGTTAAGATTCATACCTTGTCCCTGCGGTTGCCATTGTCTTCTCTGTGTCAGTAGATAGACAACTTCAGCTTCTTTATCAGTTGGTTGTAATGCTGCCTTGATTCCTGGTAGAGAAGGACATTGTTGAGTCTCATGATCTTTATCATAGATGGTGCAGATTGGCTTTTTGTCCAATGGACATTCCCTTCGTGGGTGCTTGTCTCTGCATTTAGAACAAAAGAGGGGCAGGGTTGCTTCTGCTTCTGCTTGCTTGTTTTGAATTTGCAGGGTGTCAATTTTTGAGGCAAAAGAGCTTAACATTTTAGTTTTGAAACCTTCAAGTAAATTACCTATCTCGACTCTTTTTTCTCCCCCACTAGCTGATTTTTGGACTCTTGAAAATGTGGTGTCCTTGTTGTTTGATATATTTCTTGAAGCTCCTCTTGAACATATTTTGCATAAGTTAACAATTTCATCATATGATTCCTTAGATATGTCCCCTTTTCCAAGCATATTCAACATATCTAGACAGTCACCCCTTACTCCTTTTAACAATATAGTTTTGAGAATATCTTTACTTACATTGGGGTGACTGGATCTTTTTAGATTATACTGTAGCCTTTCTACAAAGTCCTCCAGATTTTCATCCTCTTTCTGCATCATCTTGAATAGTTCCTCCCTTTTTTCTCTTGTTCAACAATAGTCTTGGTACTTATTCAGAAATTTCTGTTTCATTTGGTCCCATGTTGTGATTACATATTCTCCAAGACTCATGAACCATCTAAGTGCATTTCCTTTCAATGTTGTTGGAAATAGTTTTAATTTTTGAGCATTGGAAATGTAATCATAACTTCTGCATAATATATCAAACTCAAAAAGGAATTCATCAGGATCCTCTAAAGACAAACCATGAAAGTTAGGTAGTGCTGAGAGTGGAATGTTCTTCATGGGGGCTACCCCGCTAGGAATATCACCAATAGGAAATCCTAATGTGGAGAAAGAGTTTTCATCATTTACCTCTCCTTCAGGACCTACATGTTCTTCATGATGCAATTCTTCATTGTACTCATCCATGTTTTCTTCTGTCTGCTCCCCTGCTGTGCTTGCTCTGTCCTTAATGTTTCCTGTTGGTTTCTGGACTGTCTCGGGACTCCAAAATTCTTTCCCCATCTCAAAGTTTGCTTGAAATGAAGGTTGGTATTTTGTTTTCCGAGAGTTTGGTTGTTGAGCAGCAGATTCAGACTTTGATATAATCTTGCCAATATAAGTCGTTCTTCCTCCTCTTCCTCTGCCGCTGCCACCTGTAGGGCCAGTTTCTTTGGGGTCTTCACATCCTCTCATGCAATCTTTGTATCTGAAAAATCATAAGTGCTTTTGAAATCTATAATTACCTTCCCCGACAACGACGCCAAAATGTTGGTCACTATAATTGCTTATTTAATTAAACAATCAAGTGCTACATAAATTGTCAACCCAGAGAAGTCTGTTTATTTCAAATGTAACCACGCACTGTATATTCTCAATCTCAAAAGCAACCTAGAGTTGTAGTAAATACATATTAATCACATTTTTCCTTGAACAAACTGAAGTTCTAACTTGAATTATAGGAAAGCAATCTACCTATTGTAGAGTTCAATGTTTAAAGAAATAATTGTCCAAAGAATCCTAGATTACATTAAAGGAATAACAGACTGGAAAATAAATCCTCCAAGACACTGCAAAAGGAAAGACCAACTATTCTATAACCAGAGAACATGACCCTATTCCCAAAGAAGGAATCTTCAACACATGTTTCCGATCACCAGACTTTTATGAACTCATTGCTGATTGAAATGATTGACACACATTGAAGGCTATCTATCTCTAACAGAGAACAGGACCCTATTTCCTAAGCAGGAAACTTCAACACCTATTTTTGATTAGCACACTTTCATGAACTCATTAATGCACTGAAGGCTGACTATCTCTAACAGAGAACAGGACCCTATTTCCTAAGAAGGAAACTTCAGCACCTGTTTCTGATTAGCACACTTCCATGACCTCATTAATGCACTAAAGGCTAACTATCTCTAACAGAGAACATGAACCTAATTCCCAAGAAGGAATCTTCAACACGTGTCCCTGATTACCAAGATTTCATAAATTCATCAAACAAGATTGCTAACTAAAATGATTAACAGTTACCCAAGCATGAATCACATGAAAACAATGTAACATTTAGTAAAGCAGAGTTTCAACAAGACAGAGTTTAGTGAAGTAGTGTTTCAGAAAAACATAATTCAATAAAGTAGTGTTCCACCAAAACAAAATTTATTCAAGGCATAAACAAAAATCACACTAACACACTACAAAGCTAACGGGTGAATCTTGTGAAGAAGGTGGGCCCTCCCTTCTCACAAGATTCCCCTGAAATGAAAGGAACTAGAGAGAAATGCTCAGAACAATATTTTATTCATCTATCAATTGTGTTACATTACAATCTGAAGTGAAACACATCCCTGTCTGTAAATCCTTTCTTAGTATGAAAAACAGAAGATCCTCTCAAATGGTGATTTCCTCTTATTTAAAGAGGAGGATCCCTTCGATACATTTTAATCAACTAATTACAGGTGTACATCTGAGTCCTATTCTTAGTCAGATTGACTTTCTAAACTGGAATAGGATATCCTAGTCTCCCGCAACATAATGCTATTACAAGTGCTGAGTGAGGTGTTGTTGTTGCAGCTGGAGTAACAACTTCTTTATTTGTCTCTTGTTACTGCTATTGTATGTTGTTTCAACATCGCAAATCGTGGGCTGTTTCAGCCATGGGATTTGTGTTCTGACTGTTTCAGCACCTCTCAGGCAACAGTGATGGTTGATGCTAGCTCAAGGTGCAGTTGTTGTAGTCAATCTGTGTGAGTTGTTGTTTCAACATCATTGACCACGGACTGTTTAATAGTTTCTTCTGTGTTTCAGCATCATTGACCATAGACTGTGTAACAGTTTCTTCTTTGTTTTAGCATCGTTAACCATGGACTGTGTAACAGCTTCTTCTATATGAGTTGCAGTTTCAGCCACAGGGTTTGCGTGCTTTAACTGTTTCAGCAATAGGCTTCAATGCTAATCTACAGTTCAAACTATTTCAACACTTATACATTTCTAATCAATGGTTAAGTATGAGAGTAATGTAAAATTATATGCAAAACATATTAAACATATAGTAAAGAGAAGAGACGTTGTATACATTTGGAAATATAGGGTAAAGTGATAATATGAGTTTAAATGTGAGTGAAACAAGAGTGTAATGGTGGAAAAAAGTGTGGGCAAAAAGGTACATTGTATGGTCCTAACAATTACCATTTTTGGCAACACTGCACTTGCCAGACTTGAAAAGGTTATTAAATGACCCCATATGTCACGATCCATGTTGGCCTCCGATGTCGACTAAATTGCCTTCAGACATCCCAAAGTTCAAGGCCAATCCTAACAAATATCCAAGTGATCATGTGACTACCTTCCATTTATGGTGCTCGTCCAATTCTTTGAGAGATGACTCTGTCTAGTTGCATGTTTCAACGCACTCTCATCGAGAGTGCGGCGAAATGGTACATCGAGCTCAACTGCTCAAGATACTCTTCATTCGGTGAATTGGAAATGGATTTTTTAAACCATTTCCAATTACCTGTGAGATACGATGTTGACACCAAATTGTTGGCCAAATTTGAGTAGACAAAAGCGGACCATATCTTAGATCACATCCAAGAATGGGGACGTCGAAAGATTTTGATAAACGTTCCAGTCCCACCATCATTCCTAGTTGAGTGGTTACTTAAATCTTTGGTACCCTAGTTATCTAAAGACATCGCAACCTCGGAGGTCTTTTCAAAGGAAGAAGCGATATTGAGAGCCCAATAGCTAGAACAGATTTACTCTCAGTCCGGTTTAAAGTTTTACCAAATGCACCATGGTCGATACTTGACAAGACCAGACAAAGATCTGGACTACATGTCGATGGTATTGTAGGTTCAACACAAACGAAGCCCATTGATCAGTTGTTGAATTAATTGAATTTTCAATACAATAGACATCGATTAGTCAGACCATTGGTTCAGCCGCTCCCCCTACTCAAATGTCAGATGTACACAGTGTGCAATCGACAAACCTGATGGCCACCCAACAAACTGATGGAAAGAAGAAATAGTGAAAGAAGGGTAAGGGGGATAAGAAGCCTACCAATAATGCTGGCAAGGGAAACAGTGAAAATAAGAAGTCGAAGTATCCATGTAATATTTGCAAGGAAGACCATCTGACTCACTAGTTCGCTTGGATTGCAGAGGCCCAGAAGTTATTGGCACAACAACAGCCTCCCGTGTTAATGAATCTATTTCCGCATGGGAAAACATTATCTCAAGACTCTTCAAGTGTGGAAGGGGACAGTCAGGGACCCCCTCCATCTTCAAGTAATCCTTTGTCCGTGAATGTGTACATGATGAAAGGTAGCGTTGACATAGCGACTAGGACACGTGACTACAGAATGCCAAACACCTCTGAGAAGGGTAAAGAATATGAAAACCCATCTCTTCCTCTCCATATCGAGAATACATTGGGTGAAACAATGACACGCATCCCTAAAGGGGTGTTCAAGAAATCTTCCCACAACCTAAACGCAAGGGCCGCCCAGAACTACTCTGTGGTGGGAGATTTGTCGTAAACCCCTTGTGCAATGTCGGCTTTGGAAGTCCTCCAGAGCTTCCCTTCCTAGAGAAAGGCTCTGTTAGTTTCCTTAGGATCTGCTGAGACATGTAATCTAGGAATGATCATTCTTGATATGACCAACTTAAAACCTCATCTTCCCTACCACATAACGTTTCAGATAGTAGTGGCTTACACCATGAAAACGTTTACGCAGAAAATTTTCCGCATGGTGGTCGATGAGGGCGCCTCAACATGCGTGATGTATTTGGCATGTTGGAAGGCCATTGGCCAACCAGTTTTTCCTCTGTCACCTACTCTTGAAGTTAGGAGGGAATACCGTGTGCATTGAAGTTGAAGTGGTCGATCTCTCGACTATAATCTCTTGTTAGGAAGGAGTTGGACCTATGTTGTGCAAGCAGTGGTCGCGACAGTTTTTCGGGTCTTGTTGTTTCCACATGAGGGACAGATCATGACCATTGATCAATTATCCTTCTCTCGTCTCGGCCCTTCATCGGGGGATCCACAGTCCTGATGATTGATAACTCTCAACCTGACATTGTCAATGTAGGGTTTTGTTTGTGCCCACCTTTGATGGGTACCTTTGATTACCCGCCTTCGACTGACAATGTCCATTTCATGTCGGTTGTCCCCGACCAACCTAGGGCTGAAATCTTTCAAATATTGTCATTTTGCATGACTTACTTTAATGATCCGTGGACTCTTCCTTCCCCATCAGCCATGATGGAAGGGATAGGGAACCATGGCATGGCCATGCCTTTTTTTGTGGTAGAAATTGTGTACTCTATAGTTCAGTAAGATTCCACCGACCCCGATCTGAGTCTCGCAAAAAATTTGGATCCGGTTCTCGAGCCTACATGGGCTCAGGGTTCCCTCACTGATATTGATTCTTTAGACTTAGTATTTCCCTTAGACGAGGTGATTATTGAGGCAATGACTAGTCTGAATAGACCCTGGGATGATCTTCATCACATATCTTACTTCCTCCCATAGTTAAGAAGAATTGAAGTAGGTGAATTCACTCTGACTATGACTAGAGATAAGGCTTGTTCTATCAACCTTTTGGTTACACACACTCTTTACACTGAAGGAAATATGTAAACCATTGCTCAAATGATACCTATCGATACCTCCAGAATCCTTGGCATCATAGAGAATATCTTCGTCGGAGCAGAATGCTCCCTTAAAGAGATTCAAATCTACACAGATTTATTTAAAGAATTTTGCGACGTGTTTTCCTGTTCTTACGAAGAAATGGCAGGCATAGATCCAAGAATCATCGAACATGAAATCATGACATATCCTGATGCTAAGCTGGTCTGCTAGAAGCTTCGTCCAGTCAATCCTAGGAAGGAAGTAGCTATTAAGGCTGAAGTAGAGAAACTACTCCAAGTTGGTTTCATTTACCCTGTCCAATTGATTCAATGGGTGTCAAATCTTGTTCCTGTCAACAAAAAATAGGGTACGATTCACTTATGTACAAACTTCTGTGATTTGAACAAGGCATGTCCAAAGGATAGTTTCCCCACACCATTTATTAACCAGATAGTTAATGAATGCGTAGGTTGCAAGGCCTTTTCTTTCATGGATGGTTTTTCAAGATACAATCAAATACAAATCAAGCCTGGAGACCAACACAAAACCGTGTTAATTTTTCTACGAGGTACATTCACTTATCAGAAGATGATGTTTGGTCTGAAAAATGATGTAGCTACGTTTTAGTGGGCCATGTATTTTTCTTTCCACGACCTCAAACACATAGTCGAGGCTTCTCTCAATGATTTAATGTCACGATCTTGAAAGAGAGTTGTTCATCCTGCACACCTCCGACTTATCTTTGAGCGATGTCGCTACTACCGAATCTGCTTGAATCCAAAAAAATGCAGTTTTTGCGTCACATCGGGTCGTCTGCTTGGTTTCATAGTTTTGACAATAGGGATCATGGTCGATCCTCTAAAGGTTGAGGCGATAGTTTGGTTTCCTCCCTTATGCACAATCCCTCAGCTTCAGAGTTTACAGGGAAAAGAAAACTTTTTATGTCATTTCATCACAAACTATGTCGAGATCACAAAGGGTTTCATGATTTTATTGAATAAGGACGCTCATTTCCATTGGAATGAATCCGCTCAGTGCTCTTTTGAAGCGTTGAAATGCATCCTCATGTCTACCCCTCTACTTTGGCCACCCAATTATAATAAATATTTATTATTGTACTTGGCTACTGCAGAGTCGACCATTGGTATGGTCTTGGTTCAGGAGGATGATTTTCTCTTAGAATATGTGATTTATTACCTGACCCAAGGCTTGGTTGGACCGAAACTCAATTATTCCCACATTGAAAAACTTGTGTTGGTAGCAGTTCATGTTGTCCAATGGTTTTTTCATTACATCTTGTTTCACAGGACCATCGTCATTGCCATTGTGAATCTGTTTCAATACGTGTTGACATGACGTGTGATCGATGAAAAGATTAGTAGATGGATAGTTATCTTCCAGGAATTTGAATTGGATTTTGTTTTGGTGAAGTCCAAGAAGTCATTGGCCTTTGTGGAACGCATCTCGAAACTTCCACTCGAATCAGGAGATGTTATCCCTGAGGAGTTGCCTATCAAAGGAGACATGTTTTTGATCATGTCTTCAGACCCCTAGTACGGAGATATACTAGTCTATCTCCATACTTTGGATTTCCCTACCTCTGCTTCTCGTGATGAGTGTCACCGTATACGGAATTAGGCCTAAAAAATATCATACTCGAGGACACTCTGTATCATCGAGGTGCAGATTGTATCCTTCATCAGTGTCTCACCCATGAAGAAGTGGAAATCATGCTTAACAATGGCCACACTGGAGCATGTGGCGGTCATTTGTCTGGGTTTGCAACAACCCAAAAGATTCTACGAGATGAATACTTTTGGAAAACATTAATCAAAGATTGCGTTGGATCGGTCAAGAAGTGCCACCCGTGTCAGATCTTGTCTCAGAAGATGAGGGTACACCTCGCTCCCATGTTTCCCATCATCACAGTTGGTCCCTTCACCAAGTGGGGGATTGATTACACTATATGAAACCCTCCTTCCGCAAGGGGGCACCTTTATATCATAATAGCAGTAGAATACTTCATGAAGTGGGTCGAAGCTATGCCAACGTTTAAAGATGATGGTGAGACCACAACTCTCTTTTTGTTTAACCAAATAATACCAAGGTTCAGTGTCCCGAGAGAGATTGTCACTGACCATGGAAATCAATTTTAGAACAAAATGATGTTCGAGTTAACATCAAATCTTGGGTTGAGGCAAGAACATTCATCACCCTACTACCCACAAGCGAATGGTTAGGTGGAAGCTATGAATAAATCCCTTAAGACTATGTTATAGCAAATGATCGATTTGGCCAGGTCAAACTGGCATTTGATGCTCTATTTGACATTATGGGCCTACCAAATGTCTGTTAAGACTGTAACCAATTTCTTACCTTTTCAACTCGTTTACGGGCTGGAAGCAGTCTTTCCTATAGAGTGCCAGATCCCCTCTCTAAAGTTGGCAGTATAGTTATTTCCAGACACTTCACTTCTTGAAGAGCGTTTATTATATCTTGAGAAGCTCGATGAGCAGCGTCGAGATGCGACCTTGGCTAACGAGGATCACAAAAAAAAAGTCAAGTGTTAATATGATTGGTCCATCCATCCTCATATTTTCTTTGAAGGTGATCTTGTCCTAGTCTATGACCATAATAAGGACCCCCTGGGGGCAGGCAAGTTCAAACCCATGTGGTTCAGACCTTTCATTGTGAAGGAGTTTCTAAAGAAGGGTGCTTATCATCTAGTGGAATTTGAGGGAAATGCTTTGGCAGAGCCTAGAAATGAGCTCTACCTCAGAAAGTATTACTCGTAGGTGGGTCCCCTTGGGTGACTTCTTGTAACATATGTATAATCATGTACATTCTCTTTTTAGTTTTAGCCTTTTTGTTTTATGGACGTGTCATTTTTGATGTCATATTTTTCACTGTAGAAGATGTCAAGTGAATCAGAGGTGTTCATTGGGTTCGCGGACGATGCTAGCCGGCACACTCGGAGGCTTGCTTCCACAACTTGGGTGATTTTCACACCTCATGGCCAATTGCTATCTTCAAGAGGTATATGTTTAGGTGACGCCACAAAAAATGTTGCTGAATACAATGCAGTCTTAAAGTTGCTTTGTGATGCTTTGTCACATGGCATCTCTCACCTATGGGTCTACTTAGATGCTCAACTGGTTGTGTCTTTGTTAAATGGGGTTTACCGCATTTACAATCCTACACTACACCAATGGTTCTTTAGGTCATGTCTCTTAAAAAATATTTTTGATTATATTACATATATCCATGTTCCTAGGAGATTGAATCAAATCAAAGATACTCTAGCTAATCATGTATTAGATTGACACATTGCACACATGTAAGAAAAAGCACACACACGCACATGTAAATAGATTTGTAAAATAGATGTAATCCATAAGACATA
>CBVK0102051921.1:0-16210 GCA_900067695.1 Picea abies
ATTTCTTCTAACCAAAATTCTTGAGGTAAGGAATAGAGACGAATCCATACCGGGGCATAGGTGAAGTTCTCTTTCTCCGGGGAAAAATGTTCAGTCCAAAATCGTAGGCATAGCCTAGCTGGGTTGTAGAAGTAGGGTCCTCCTTCAAATACACGATATTTGTCCTCCAAGTTATAGAATATAACAGTGAAAAATCCCTTAGAGCTCAGTTGGAGCTCATAATCTCCCTTGGGGCTCCACCAGGTTTTGATCCAGCGTGTCAGATCTCTTTCTGAGGGCCAGAGGCTTAGGAACTTGCCTATGAGGGCGTGATCTTTCATGAATTGGGTGTGCTCTCCTATTTTGCTGCTTTTTATAACGTTTCTTGGTGTTGTTGGGGTTTGTGGGATGCATTTTCCTGGTATCCATGAACGAGCTTCTTTTGGGTGTGAGGTCTCTTCATCCATGTGTGTACCTGTGCCTCCATTCATTTCATCCTTCAAGAACTATTCACGCAGATGTTGTGGTGGTTCAAAAGACGGTTTGCGCGTGCGAGCATTCTGCGGGTCGTTCGCTACAATGTTATGGTATGAGGGGGCTTTCACCCCCTCTTCAGTGGTCATTTTGTTGTGCCTATCATATCTTCAGTTCTGAGTGCGTCAGGAGTTGCAGAGGTATTCAGTTAGGAGGGCGGGGAATCAAGGTCGCATGAAACCCTAGATACAGAGCATGAAACCCTAGTTGCAGAGCACTCTCCCCGACATTCTAGAATGCATCTGCTTTACTCTATCTTGAGAAGGAAAATTTTCTTCCTTTATTTCCAACTCTGGCATGTTCATGATCTTTAGAATAAAAGTAGTGACAACATCCTTGTAAAATCCTTCTTCATTCTCATAATCATCCTAGAGATAATCTTTGAAAGTGTGCAATTTTGAACCAAAGGTCATAATATTGTTACTGATATCTCAGGCTTCAAGGACAAGAGACATCCTCTTTTGTGATTATAGTAACATGCAAAGGAATCATGTAATTATGGAATAATCGTTTCCCTCTTTAAGTTAATATTGGAGCTTTTGTTTCGAGGGAGAAGTTAGATGAATTAAATTTGAAATTATGAGGTTAATATCGAAGAACTCATTATATTAATAACGGCCCTAATATATTAACTTCGCATGTGGGCCATGCATTAAATGTTTCTTTGATTACCATGACACGAGAAAACGCTTTCGGCGGAGCGAAAGAATGGATATTAAAATTTTGAAATATCTAATCTCCATCTCTTAGGTTATAGTGAGTAATATTTGAAAAAAGTTTCTAAGTACCAATTATCACGCAAATGGAGAAATAGAAATGAGCTAGGATGAAGACAAGAATCTCCACTCCCACGGTCACGAAGGGACTCTTTGAAAAAGAAACGAAGTATTGAAAATCAGGAGGATGGAGGAATGGTCATATTTTAAAGGAATCATGGAAACTCTGCTTCCACAATAAAACTCAAAAAATGACTAAATGTAAGAAACAACACGGCAGATGGAGAAATAGGTGGGGAAATTATTTTTTTAAGAAAACTTTGCTTCAATGATTCAAGAATGAAACTAAGTATGGAAATTGGCGGATGGATAAATACTTAAAAAATGAAAATAGATTAGACCTGTTGCAATTTCGTTGCTCCAAAGGTAAAATAACTACTTTGGGATTTGAAATTTTTCCATGTCTGGTACATTGGGATTAAAAAATATATATTATGGGAGAATTTTAAGATCAATAACTAGCTCCAACTACAGGATAGTAACCCCTTGCAGGTTGATAAGAATCTAGAATCTGAAGACCAACTACTTTCTCCATTGAGCTATGGAGTTGTCTTTGAAATGGATTCTTGAAAGTCTTGCTTCATGGAGTTATTTTCCATATAGTGACTACCTTATTATGCAAAACTTGAACTGAAGAAGTAAATTATATACAAACAAGATCTACCTACCCTACCTTACTTGAAGGGAAATGATACTTTCAAGTGTAGGTAGATTTATAGTGGAGCCACTCAAGCATCCAACCGGTCTTTGGAATGAACTCTAGAGATGTAGAACATATTGATACTTGTACCAATGAGTCATGGGCACTCTCAACACATATTGGAGAAAAATTGAACCAAGTGTACTGATGATTTGATGCATTACTTCACCAATAATGCTTTGGAACCATGATCCATTGAAATCAATTCTTGGATGCTCAAGAATACTATTGTCTTTGATTGGATGAGGAATTTCTGATTTCCAATCTTAGAATACATTCATTTTTCTCCTTATCTCCAACCACTTCCAAGGTTCTTGATTCATCAACAATGTCTTGAAAAGATTCTTTCTTCATGTAATGGAAATCTTGCTCATCATTCTTCTCAAGATTCATTTCTTCCACCAATTCTATTTGTTGCAAGTTCTCTTGTGACTTTTCATCATCTGTTGCAAGGCTGAAATCTTCTTTTGCATTGGGTAGAGGCTCCTTGATTTCATTTTCAAATTTTTTTCTTGAAAGATCTTCATATGGAGTATATAGGAGGCTGAAATTTTCTTCTTGCAAATTGGAATTTTCATCTTCATTTTTAGCAATATGACTTGATTCGAAAAAGCCATCCAATATTTGATTAGATTCTTCTTCAAAATTAGTCACTTCATTGTCTTGCATCCATGAGGGAGAGGGTGGGTGGGAAGCAAAATTGAAAGCGTCAGCAAAAACATATGAATGCGCTCTTGGGATGAACTTTTTTGCAAATGAATTTTCCAAGACATCCCAATTGGTAATGGTGTTAGGAAGCAATGAACCATACCAATGAAGAGCATCCCCATGCAGAGTTTGTAAAAATAATTAACATGTAACATTGTATTCAGTGAGGTTGAAACCATGACATATAATTTTGAAATTAAACATGTGGTGCTCTACATATTCTGAAGTATTCCCAAAGAATGTAGAAAAATTTCCAATACAAATATCAAGCATATGAAAATATGCTTCTGGCAGATTTAATTTGGTTCTATGAAATCGCCTCCTTCTTTGGATATTTCTTTGTTTGTTGAGTCTTGTAAATCCACTGATGGGCTTGGTGGATAATTTAAAGGAGCATCATGACATGAAAGAAACTTCTCAGAGGAGACATTATATACATCTTGATATTTTTTAATCTTTCCAATGGTGTTACCAGAGATTTTAAAAGTTCTTTTAGTGGAATTGCCTTGGGATTCATCCGACTGAATCTTTTGTTCTTCTTGGCTCTTTTTGAGGTCATTGCAATATCTTTCAATAATATCTGTATAAATCTCGTGCATCTAGAACAAGTGGAAATCTTCTTGAATATTCTTTTCAAAACTTTGAACCATGGAGACTCTGGTTCTTCAATCAGATTTGAAGCAAGGCCTCAAATTTCTTGAAAATAAATGGCTTCCCAATATGGTTGCCAAAAATGTTGACATTTAAATCTGTTAGGACCGAAACAACTACCTCGCAAGAATATAAATTTTCCCCTGTGTTTTTATAGAGGTGGTACTCCTCTGTTATTATTTCAAATATTTTCTTTAGATGTCTTATATAAAAAATAATATGGGATTATGTCAAATCACAGAATCCAAATCTTTATCGCTCAAGAAAAAATCAAATTAATGAAAATTATATATATATGGAGAATTGCTGAGACATGGACCAGGAATCTCAAACATCACAAATATTGAAAATAAATAAATTACAGAAAATAATAAACATCCTCATATCCATCACAGTTTTATATATTTTTTATCACATTCAAAAGTAAAAGGGAAATATGGCCCAGCACATGAGAGAACTTTGAAAGAGTATTACTTGTTAAGATCAAAAAGAAAATTTGATAAGTAAACTTCAAATTTCTTATACCCAAGACTCATGAGTTACAAGATACAATCGAAATTAACTCTGAATTAGTTCTCTGACGT
The DNA here is from genome assembly GCA_900067695.1 of Picea abies. Classification (NCBI taxonomy): domain Eukaryota; kingdom Viridiplantae; phylum Streptophyta; class Pinopsida; order Pinales; family Pinaceae; genus Picea; species Picea abies. The sequence continues at coordinate 3,933 of CBVK0102051921.1, forward strand.
TTGTCAAAAATAATATTCAAAGCTTATACAATCTGAGAAATTTAAAATCATTTGTCCAAACTGACTAGGATTGGGGCTCCCTTGGACCATAAATAAATATATACAAGAAATATAAGGTAGGAGAAGTGGATCTGGAAGATAACACAATCAACAAGATCTGGATAGAAGACAAAAAGAAGTAATCAGAATTCGGTTATATCTTTCTAACAAAATAATAAATATAATTGCATGAATCTTGAAAAGGGAAGAAGATATGTGATCAACATGGAGTTACTATGATGGGTTCTCTCTCTCGTTATTTGCTTCTTGTTGTGCCTTTTATGTTGTTCTTTGTTGCGGTTGGCTGGTTGGTTTTGACAGTTCCCAATTGATCTTCTTTGGTTATTTTTAACAAGGTTTGTTTTAACCATTCTTCGATATAACCCTTCATTGGGGCGATGTTAATCTCTTGTCTAATACTTATACCAAACAAACTACTTTCCAGCTCCCTTAAATCAAATGATATTTGATTCAATGAAGTTTCAATATACTGATTTTTGTTTGAATAACTAACCAACCAATTATCAATTTCCATCTTCATTATAAGCTTTTATACCATTAAACTTTTTCACGGACAATCTTTTGAGTATTTCCACATGTTCCTCGAATTGCTCCCTTGTAATAAATGTAGAGCTTAGAATTAAGTGAGGGTCCTGTACTTCTCCGATGTTTCCAGCTAAATCAATTTCAGTCAGTTTTTTATACAAAGTCTCCCTTTTAGAAATTACTTCGTTACATTAATCCAGTAGTTCCCTAAAAAAAATTATTTTCCTAATCCAACATGCTTTAATTTGCTTTACCCTAGCTTGAGAAGGAAAGTTTTCTTCCTTTCTTTTCAAATCTGTCATGTTCATGATCTTCAAAATAAAAGTAGTGAAAACATCCTTGTAAAAGCCTTCTTCATTCTCATAATCATCCTGGAGATAATCTTTGAAAGTGTGCAATTTTGAACCAAAGGTCATAATATTATTACTGATATCCTAGGCTTCAAGGACAAGAGACATCCTCTTTTGTGATTATCGTAACATGTAGAGGACTGCTGTGATTATGGAATAATATTTTCCCTCTTCAAGTTAATATTGGGGTTTTTTTTTCGAGGAAGAAGTTGGATGAATTAAATTCGAAATTATGAGGTTAATATCGAAGAACTCGTTGTATTAATAACAGCCCTGATATACTAACTTCACACGAGAAATGCATTAAATGTTTCTTTGATTACCGTGACATGAGAAAAAGATTTCGATGGAGTGGAAGAATTGATATTAAAATTTTGAAAGATCTAATCTCTCTCTCCAAGGTTATAGTGAGTAATCTTTGAAAAAAGTTTCTAAGCACCAATTATCATGTGGATGGAGAAATAGAAATGAGTTGGGATAAAGAAAAGAATCTTTGCTCTTGCACTCATGAAGGGACTCTTTGAAAAAGAAACTGAGTATTGAAAATTGGGTGGGCGGAGGAATGGTCATATTTTAAAGGAATCATGGAAACTATGCTTTCATGATAAAACTCGAAAAATGACTAAAACTATGCTTTCATGATAAAACTCGAAAAATGACTAAGTGTAAGAAATAACACAGTGGACGGAGAAATAAGTGGAGCAATAAAATTTTAAGAAACATTTGCTTAAACGATTCAAGAATGAAACTAAGTATGGAAATGGGCGGATAGATAAATACTTAAAAATCGAAAAGGGATTAGACCTCTTGCGATTCCGTCGCTCTGAAGGAAAAATAAGTACTTTGGGATTTGAAATTTTTTTAAGTATGGTACATTGGGATAGAAAAAGAGATGTTATGGGAGAATTTTAAGATCAACACCTTCCACATATCATTTTTCCCTTGCAGCATGTGAAGACATAATTAATGGTAAATATGTTTTTTTTGAAAACAAATTTCAAGGACTCATGGGACTCCTTGTTGACACGAAAATTTCCCAACCAAAAAAGGTGATCTTCATATTGAACTTGAAAATATTTATCACTTGTCTTATCAAGGCATGGATCTAATGCACAATTCATTAATGTGATTGAAACTCTTTCATATTTTTTACTGTTGACTAACTCCATCTCATCCAATTTTTGGACAACAATAAATTTTCCACATGTTCGTTCAATAGACATGTTGTAGTACCTCACCATCAACTATAACACCCATTCTAAATCATACCACAAGTTATTTTTTTTAACTAATGGAATAATTTCACTTGATACTTTATTTTTACTCTTAGTTGCAACTTCATGCACTGCTTCTAATTGATATGCATCTCCCAATGAATCAACATTTTTTGTGTTTCATAGTGCATGCTCTTTCTTCACATGAAAAAGGTGAGGAACCAAAATCTTCTTACTACCACCATTCAACATTCCATGTCTTAGAACTTTAAAAAGATATGCATATGATTCCATGTTGATCCCTCTATCATCACAAATTCTTAGATCATCCTTTACAAAAAAAATTGAATTTGCAATTAATTGGTTAACTAATTCTTTCCTCAAATCATCAAAGTCTAGGTCTTTGAGCATTGCTTTAATGTCACTTTTCTTTAACACAATTTTGCACAAATCCACAGAATCAGTGCAAGTTGGATCTAATATGGTCTTCAACCCAAAAAATATTTTTCTAAAGGCACCTCCCCTCTTTTCCAAAAATGAAATTAGTTTCATCTCTTTTGATATAAACCTCAACCCCATTGCAGTTTTCTTTATCATAGAGAGTCTATTTTGGAGACGACAAATATCAGTTTTGAACTTCTCAATTTCTTTTGATGAGCTAGATTTGACTTCAAGCAGTTTGTCCACATGTATTTGATTTAACATTGCTATTGTTTGGTTCAATCTCATGTTTTCATGATACTTAATCATATTTGAGTGATGGAGTTGTTGTAATTGGATATTAAGATCTTGAATTTATGTTCAATGGAAATGTGGTTACCTTCTAATTTTTTACAATATCTTAGAATACCACTTTTTCCATGGCATACATATTGGCATAGTCTTGTTATTGTTTTGAAATCAGGATGAGAGTTGGACACATGTTCAACTAGATAGAGTTCTCCTTTTACCTAAAGATCCAAAATTTTAGCTCTAACTGCCCTTAATGCATTGTAATCAATGTTAGAGACCAATTTCTAATTTTGTTTCTGGATCGGTGCCATATCCTTACTTAAATTTATGCAAGTAACATGTTGATAGTTTCTTACAACATATGTATGTGTTGGAGAGTCCTACAAACAACCATGATTATGAAAATCAAAATGTATTGGAAAATACCAAAATGAGAAAATCGAAGTTTCACTTCAGAACAATTTGGGAGATCTTCAAAGGAAAAGCCAACATTTTTATATATTGAGGCATACCTCAAAATTATCAAGCATCTTGTAGAATATGGTACATCCAACTAATATTCTACATTTTCATCTGAATACAACACAAATTAAAAACCAGACATTAGAATATACAAAACCAGTCTTACAACAACAAACAGTCTTAAAAATCTCCTTCTAGCCTAGGCCTATTTAATTTTCTATTTAGCTGATGAATTTGAAGTGTATCATTTTTGTATCTCTGATGAACTTTAAGTGTATCCTTTTTGTATCTCTAATGAACTTGAAGCATAATCTTTGGCCCATCATGTATCCTTTTCGTTGGTGATGTTTAAGATTTGTGTCCTTTTGGTGCATGTGTCTACATCGATGGATATAGAGGTCCTATTGGTGATCTCCAATAAGTGCATTCAGAATTGAGTTCAACACTTTATTCATATATTTATCCACTTTAGCTCTGTGCTCCACCTCCTCTAATGTTCCATTCAAATATTTTCTCACACACCTATGTAGGATATCAAACTACATGTAGAATTCTACATATACTCTAATCTTGGGCATATCTTCCAACATTCCCTCACATGGAGCCTTTAAAGGTACATATTCTCATGCCCTGAAAAGGTTGAGCTAGATTGAAAACAAGGGTGAGAATGCTTAGAAATATCAATTTGGCACTTTCTAGGAGTATCCATGGTAGTAACAATAGTAGGGGGATTTCCAACAATGACTTTTGGAGACCCTTAAGGAAGTAGGGATGAATCAACAATAGGTTTTTTAAGGTTATCAAGTGCCAGAGAAACTATAGAAATAACTACATCAAGGGAACACCTATCTGAAGTAGAGGTAATTAAGTATGAAGACTCAATTGCATCCCTCAAACCAATAGGTATATGCTCAACAGTTTTCCCACAACCATAAATTTATGCAGCTTGCTCAAACTCCCAAGAGGGTTTCGGATCTAGTGTAATAGCATGGGTATCATTATTTACTTGTCATATGCTAGGATGAGGTCACAAAGAAAAAGGAAAGGGAAATAATGGGAGTCTAGGTAGAATGTCGATATCCCATACATAAATAACATACTTATGCAAGTTTCCCAAACTCTTCAAAATAAACATCAAAATGTACAAAAAGTCCAATCTTCTTTCTTCAACCACATATCCAACTGTTTATATTTGAGCCTCCTCTTCTTTTCCCTGAGAATGACCTCTTCCCAAAAATGTCATACTCCATACAATCAAAACTAAATATCTTATTCATGACACTTACTCAACAAGATATGTGCTTAAATCAAATCATGCATGTAGAATAATCAATAAAGTTGGGTTTACAACCACAAATTAAGACAAAAATAGCCTTAACGCATTTGATTAGTTAAGGGAAAGGAAAAAGAGTAAATCGAGTTTGAGGCAAGGGCACTTTTCTCACTATCAAGGTTAAAACCATAATTTATATATGCCCAATCAACAAAAATAACCAACTCAACTTCTACATCAAAGAATACATCTTTCTACAACCTCGCCATAAACCAATCAAAACTTAATGAAAATTGCACAATTTTGCTAACCTAGAATTTGTAAAGATTTCTAGGCAATTTTCCTTCAAAACAAAACCATTAGGTTCCTTGGAAAAGATACAATATAACCAACTTTGAAAATCCAACAACAAGCTTTGCAATAATAGCATGAGATTATTGCCAACAAAATACATCTTGAAATAATAACCAAAGGTAATGAACAATCAGATGATAAATCAATTACTTCATAATCATATAGGCCTTAGAAAAATCAAACCCACATAACAATATTTATTACAACATAATTTCCAAACCTAACCTAGCAAAAAACTTACATTGATCATATATAAATAAACACAAGGCTTCACAAGATTGCATATGAATATATAACCGAAGACAAACAAGTTTCCAAAGAAATTGATCATAACTAAGTGAGTAGTGAAAACAATCTCAAATTGCTCTAAGTCTAGGACAAGCACAAATGATGGACTAGGTAACATCTCATAAATGAAGTTCAAATTGCTTGAAGTCTAGGACAAGCACAGTTTTACACATACAAATGCAAGCAACCCATAGACTTTAGGTTGAGATAAAGTAGGATCATAAATAGGCCCATACTGCAGTCATCACAAAAATCCAACCAATCAACTAGAATTACAAATTAACAAGTTGGTCACAACAAGTGAAATCATGGCATCAAAGAGGTAGGATTGGATGCTAAAGTAGATAAACAATATTTGTTGGGCCTTATTTTCTCTTTGTATTCCCTAATTAGATAAAAAGACTCTAGTAAGTCCAAGGATTAGATAGCATCCTCGTCCAAGACGAAATAGAATTCTTTCAGGAAAATAAAAAACACATGTTGTAAACAGTGCAAAAAAATAAATAGTGCAAGCCTCAAGAGGAACTGACATACATATCAAAATAAACAAGCCCCATGTTAGATGTAATTTTAAAGATATAAAGTCGAACCTGTGAATCTTTTGAGAGAATTTACAAAAAAACAACATACCTATCAGAAGAAACATGCCCTATCTTTGATGGAATTTTAGATATATTTAGTCGAACCCGTGAATCTTTTTTGATAATTTACCACAAAACATTGAGACTCAATTCCAAATCCTACTTGCCATTGGCCATTTTTTGGTGCAAAATTACTCAAAATAATTGCACATTTGGTGAAATTTGAAAAATAATTGCACGAGATATTTGAGAAAAAATTGATAACTTGAGATGAGGGTTTCCAATTCAATGGAATTCGTGCCAATTTTTGTAAACAATGGCCAAGGAACCAGAGTTGAGAGGAGACCCTTCATATTGAATCACATTTTCCCCTTGGCCAAGGTAGAATTTGAAAAATAAATGCATGATATCTTCGAGGAAAAATTGAAAACTTGAGAGGAGGTTTTCCAATTTGATGCCATTCGCACCCATTTTTATCAACAAAGGATGAGGATCCAGAATTGAGAGGAGGTCGTTCATATTCAATCACGTCCGCTCCTTGGCCATGGCAGAATTTGAAAAATAAATGTATGAGATCATAGAGGAAAAATTGAAAACTTGAGAGGCATGTTTCCAATTCAATGGCATTTGTGCCCATTTTTGTTAACAATGGTTGAGGAAATAGAACTGAAAGGAATCCTTTTAGATTCAATCACATTCACCCCTTGGTCAATGGTCAACAAACCAGATTTAGTGATTTTTTTTTTTAATTATATAATTTGTATTCTATAGTTCTCTTTTAATCCTATATAATTTTGAGTATGTGTAAGTTTATATATTGTTTTTTAATAATATCTAATACACTTTTTGGGAAATCTAAGTTGATCCAATAACATTTAAGATGGTATTGTGTATTTAATATTATTTCCTTAGTTCGGGGAAAACAATGCATCGAACATGGTGATCATAAATTGATTTTAGTATAACATATATATTTAAGTTAGCCTCGATAAAAGTACAAAATAACCATGGGTAGCTTCGCTAAAAGTGTAACGTTAAAAAAGAATATTAAAAAATTGTCTACATGGCATTATTTTATTAATTTCTTGATTTTTCCTTAAGAGGACACTTTTGAGTTGAAATTTCCTCTAATGTGTATTGGTGCAGGCATGTCCTGCAGAGCAAAAGTTTGAAGAAACTTGATAAGATTGCTCGCAATCTGAGTGCAAAAAGATGTAAAAGATTTATGGAAATGTTGCAAAGAGAGGAATTAGGTGGATCAAAAGGTAATTAACATGAAGTTTTTCTTTGAATTTTTACTAAAAATGATTTTCTTAACTTTAATCGCTAACATGTCTTAAACACTCAATTTCACATTTTTTAATGTTGTGTAGGGACTAATAGCGAGGGAACATAATGTCGTCCTAGGAAGATAAAAGTTATGAGGGATGTAAATGATGATGACTTGGTCCATAGTTCATTTGGAGTGGTGTTATAAGTTAACGAGAGGAAAAAATTGTTTTACAGAACTTTGAGGGATATAGTGGAAATAATGTATAGATGTACTTTCCACTTACAATACAAAAATCAATCTAATGACTCCAAGAATCAGGCTATACATAAACTACAAAAAGTGCTTCTGGAGCCATGTTCTATGAGATCCGTGAGACTTGCAAAATAAAAAAACTTATAATGACAAAAAAGATTCATTTAGAAAGTATTATTACCAAACATGTTTTTCTATAGTATATTCCAAAATTTACCAAATTAATTTTTTTTGCTATATTTATTTTCATGTTGATTTTTAAAAAATTTATTGTGCTTTTTCATTTTTTAGGAAGATTATGAAAATTCCAAGAGACAAATGAGGGGAAACCAGTGCATGCCCAGTAAGGATGTCTAAAATAATGTACAAGGATATGGTAAAAGAAATGAACATGATTGCATCGCAGGATGAGTCATCCCAACAACAATGCGCATCAGAGGACATAATCATTCATTTATTCTATTAAGTACATCGAATTTAATTATCACATGAAATACTAATATTCAATTGTTTTCTTACAGAATAAAAAATAAAAATAAAAAAATGGAACCCATTCAACACATAAAAGAGGACAACGAGGAATAAAAGGGTTGATCACAAAGTTTGTGAGTACTTGTATTTTTGGCCTTACTTGATATTTCATGTTTGTTATTATCTTTATATTTAAATAATTAAGTTATACTTGTCTATGGATGTCTTCTAATAGGTGCTAACATACAAAGAAGAGGCAACCGATGAATTGATAGACATTCAGTTAAGTATGGGTTGTGAGTATATTTTTAAGTATCAATGTTTGATTGAACAACTTGTAAATAGCTATGTTGTTTAACTTCTCTTGTTTTATATTAATGGAACAACAAGAAACCTTTATATTAATTATATCGACTATGCTTTGTCATGGCATATTAAACATGCAGGAAACAAAGTATGGAGTGCAGCGAACATAAGAGATTTTGAAAGATGGCATGCATCATGGCTTCGAAAGAATGTGTATTGCTACTTAAGATTTTTGGATATAAACTATCTAAGAAGTTTTGAAACGTCTAACATTTCAAGTGGACACTCCACCCATCATCAAGGACAAATGAAGCTAAGATGATGGGTGGAATGTCCACTTAAAATGTTGGACGTTTCAAAACTCCTTACATAGTTTATATCCATAAATATTAAAAAGCATTATGATTAACTATGAAAATCTACACTCTCAAAATGTGAATTGTTTATGAAACACTTGTTGTTATGGTATGTTTTTTCATTTATGCAATCATGTATATTCTACTATATATATAATTGTATATATACTTTTAAACTTTATTTCTATGTTTGTAGATGGAACATGAAGAGGCAGAACATAAAAAATAAGTCGATCAAGAAAACATTAGGTTAAATAATCAAAGTACAATATCACCTACAAGTGATGAAGAAATGAGGCATGTACGTAGCTCGAGTGATGGAAATGGTTCAAGTGATGAATGACAATCAATATAATTGAATCTTACTGCAAGTTGCATGTTTTGGAATATTTGTTTGTGAAAATTAGGGATTTGTTTAATGTACTCGACATATTGTCCCAATTGCATGAGGACATGTTACCAATAAGTGTAACAATTACATATTGGTTGCATTCTTATTATTATGGACCTTTACATTGTCCCATTTTGTATGACAATGGGTCTCTTATTTATATATTGATCTGAAAATAGAAGGCTGACTTGTTATGCTATGCAAGCACCCTCTACTTCATTAAAATAAACTTTACAGGACCTTGCTTAATGTGTTAAAATATGCAAGATAGTTTATGTGCCAAATTTATGTATCTTCTTGTAAATGCTTATGTGTGAGGATATGTTCTTTTAAATGGTTATATATGTGCTTTAAATAAATACACAGCAACATAACTTGCAGAAAATAAACCATCAAACTCACAACAATAAAAACTTGATAAAGGAGTTCACCCCCCTCCGGGCTACATCTCCTTGAGCCTCCATCAATGGACTTGACTCTCTGGGATTAATTTGTCAAAGATTATTTTACAAGATTCTGCTCAACTCGAATGGAAAAATAGACTGTACCATTGGGATCAGAATACATAAAAACCCCAAAAATGACTAAATGAACTCTGAAAACGGATCATGGCTCATCCGGGCATGACTTCTTCTACATGTGGCCTTAAGCTTCCCTGAGCTTCTCTTTGGAAAAAACACCTGTAAAAGTCCTCAAAAGCCTCTGAAACCTGTCCCAATGTGTTCAGAGCACAACAATTAGCCAAAAATGACTATTCAGTCACAAAAAACAAACTTGGACTCACCAAAACATGACCTCAATCAATGAGGGCTTCAAGCTCCCTGGAGCTTGCTGAAACTTAAATGGATAAAAACCTACAAAATAAGTCTTCAAATGGCCTCGATAACAGTGCCAATGGATTCAGGATGTTCAAAAACCCCTAGCTGGGCTTTTACGGCACCTCAATCGGCCAAAAAATGAGAAAGATAGGCCTCCTGCCATCCTCTTCCTTCAAGCTTGTTGGCTCTAGTTCACCAAAACGCACCTTTGTGTGCTTTGAACCCAGAACACGCTCCAAAATGTGTGCTTAAACCCAGCACTGTGCATAACCGAAAAATGGTCCAAACTGTAGGATGGTTAGGGCACCTCCAGCCCCTAACCACCAAGCTCTCGGTCACAAGGTCCATATGACCACGCACTATAGCAAGAGGGGGCTCTGTTCACAAGGCAAATGGCTAGATGACAAGTGGCGGGAGAAAATAGACGCATAGTTGTGGTTGTTTGAAAAACTAACTCCAACTCCCACGCATACAACATATGTTACAGTCATATATAATGGTTGCGTGACCGAGGCTGTTTGAAACACGCGCTCCGTATACAAAGAGGTGGTCATATATAATAAAAGCATGTTGGGACGCGCCCCATAACACATTTCAATGCATTTTATATACAATTAAAACCATAGACTATACAAGGACCACCGTGTGGGCTAGTGGTATCCCACACACTACCAAAGTGTTGCCAAAGGGGGAGGTCCAGGGTTCGAATCCCATGGACTCCATAAAATTTTGACCAACCATTGACAATAACGGGGTGCCACGTGGCAGCCCATGACTGGGCCACGTGGCACCTCATAATTTGTCAAATACCATGCCACATGTCACAAACAGATTCTCCCAAAATCTGCTAATAAATGAATGCCACATCAGTGGTCGTACCTCTACCATTCAGCTCTGCCACGTCATCGTACAGACATGCCACGTCAGCATCCGTACGGACTGTACGGACTGCACAGTCAGCGTCCCTTTTTTTACCTGTTTGACGATTAGAACAGATCGCGATATCTCTCGCTCCCGACATCCGTTTGAGACGAAACGAGTTGCGTTGGGTTCACAACGACGAGGCCTATGCTCTCGTTCGTTTGAGGCAATTCCGAGAACATTGATTTTTGAGCTAAAATTTGACCCCTGGTCCAGATTTTGATCACATCTTCCCACTGAAAGGCTTTTGGACCCACAAAAGCTTATGATCATCTATCTGAGCTTCAATACTCCTCATCTTTCAAGTTATATCAACTAATTCTACTTGAAAAGTCTTTTGATAATCACCTGTATACTTTGACATTCCTTGCACTGCAACTGGCTATGTCCCTCAACCACTGTTCTCTGGTTGCTGCTGACCCACTGTTCTCTCTGTGCTTGGAAGATTGCCAACCTTCCCACTGAGAATCAATTCCCTCTTGTGAACTCTTTGACGTCAACACAATCATCTCTCCAATGGCTGCAAAAACTTTCCTGCGACATCTTGTCACAAGCCAAGAAAACCATCAATCTTGAAAACAAATTATACAAGACTGAAAATTGATGCCAACAAAATATTTTTCTCTTCAAACAAACTGTCGCATCTCGTACTTCATCAAAGCACATGGTGTTTTCTTGCATCATGGTGTACTCAAAATCAACTTACAAGTCAACAAACACCATCGACTAAACACAAGTCGAAAAACACGATCGACACAACATATTCGTCAGACAATCATCAACACTAGTCGAGACTCATTTGAAACATATCAACCTTCCAAAATGACAAGTTGACAAAACATGATACACAACCATGTTACAATCATGAGTCCTTCATGAAGAACTATCACCATTTCACTGCTTACACATACAAAAACAAATGCATGTGCATGACTCTTCAACTCTCCTTCCAGTACAAACATAAGTACATAAACCCCGTAACATGTGGGTACATAAGAGCTGAATATGAAAAAGATATATGGCTGTAACAAATGAACATCATATCCATCTTTTACATTCTCCTGGCGAATTTATGCAACAACAAAAATGCCTTCAAAATGAATTGCATTCACATGCAACTTGCATCATGCAAGTTGTGATAAACTGTTGCAACTTATCATGCTTCCCATAAATGCACACATAACGCTGAAAAGTGCATTTACAACAGAAAAATGAAAGCCTTACTTTCTCAAGAAATCCAACCATTTCTTACCAAGCCAACTCAATGGTGACTTTTTCTGCTGAACATCGTCCTCTTGTTAATCATCTTGACTCACATCGATGATGGAATCTCCTCTTCCATTCTTTCCAATCTCTTTATCCATCTGCTTCTTGTGTTGTGAATGAGTGGTTAGATGCAATGTCCAACATTGGTCAATGAGATGACCCCGCTTCTGACAATGAGTGCAAATTTTTTGCATCCTCTTTTCACGTTGTCTTTGCTTGTAAAGTTTCCTGAAAGTGGCCAATCTTTTCCAACATTTTGAAACATGATGGTTATATAAACCACAATATGTACATGGATTCTTTCTTCCATTTTTACATACAAATCTATCATGCTTAACATAATCAAAAGCAACTGAATGATAAGCAGAATTATACCTTGAACATT
>CBVK0102051924.1:0-13298 GCA_900067695.1 Picea abies
TATTATATCTAACTACCATAGTGGGCCTTATTTAATAATATAGTGGACCTCGTCCACCTTACATTGAATGACCTCCACTATTATCACTAGGGGCCATTTGGGCCTCCCCACTACCTCTCTAGCTACCTTACATGGCCCAAGAGGTTTTACACAACATTAAGCATAAGAAATTACAAGCACTGATCTTCAAAATGGATTAAAAAAAGGCTTTCGATTGTATCAGTTGGGACTATCTTATAATGATTTTATTGCAATCTAGTTTCGATCACCTTTTCAAAAATTGAATCATGGGGTGCGTGACTAGTGTGACTATTGTCGTGCTGGTCAATGAAGAAGCTACATTCTTCTTCACAAATGAAAGAGGTCAGCGACAGGGATGCCCTCTCTCCCTGCTCCTTTTTATATTGGATTTGGAAGGTCTGAGTATTCTACTCAAGATGCAACAATAGGAGGGGCTTATCACTGGCATTAAGGTATCAAGACTTCCAACCATTCTTTTCCCGCTTTCTCAGAGTGAAACAACGAAATCCTCCTAACCAACTAGGAGCCTAGCTGACTTCCTAGCTCCAATAAACCTTTCATTTTCTGGGCCCTTCGTGCCCATGACTCCAAGAACAACAAAACACAAATGCTCAAAAAAAACCCATCATAAGAAATATATCTTCCAAAGATTTCACAACCTCTCATCATTCTCAAACCTCCCCAACCCATTCTTCACTGCTTTTTCTCCCTATTTATCAAATTTCCATACACCCTTCCCCAAGTCTCCTCAACCACCCTCATTATTATCCATCAACCTCCCTTATCTAGATTTTTGGGAAAAGATTAAAATAAAACAAAAATATAAATAACTTGCATTAAACAACAATAAATAAAATGCAAAGTCTTTCTTCTCATGCTAGCTAATAAATGCAATTTGACAATTTTCTCCAAAATGTAGATGACAACCCACCATGGTCATTTATTTCATCATACCAACCATTAATCAAAGTCAAAGAATGTATTTAAAGATTCTAGATATTTTGTATTCAATATAATTTACATAATCAATAAACATTCAATTAAATAGCTACTAATCTACTTTACTAATTAATACATTAATTAATCGTACTAGTGTACATGTGTAGGTTATGTGTGCATAGCTAGAAGACACATATCTCATGCATGTACTAATGATAAACAACCATTGCCTCTAGTGCATAGTTCTTATATGATCACACCAAGATATGTAGTAAAGTAGATCAAGTAATGCATCATTTAGTAATCTTAACGAACAAAATTACACCAATTCATCAATAACTCATTATCACACTTAAAATATCAATAGGAAATCAAAAGAGGGTTTTAAACATGGTAGGAACCAAGTGAGTAAACAATAGTGACATCTCTAATCCCCAATCAATATTCTCAACTAACATCAAAGCATCCTTCCTTCCTAACCTACTTCCATCTTCCATCCTATCCTTTCCTTTGTTGGACTAAGTTGGAGCGTCAACTATATTGACCGAACTCCAGATAGAACCCGTAAGAGGAAGTGTCATACATCTCGACCAAGCTTCCCCAACATGCAACTAGCAGTCGCCATCACACATCTAGGGGAGCGTGACTTCACACAACCCTCCCATGACTCTAGGTTTTAGAGGATAACGGTAGGGAATACCTCCACCCCTCCTTATAGAACTAGGGTCAACACCCTACATCAAGCCCTATTGTGAAACTACTGTTATTAGAGTCATGTCATCAAACAACCACTCTGGGAAAGCTGCGTGTCCTGTCAAAACCACACTTACCACAAATCATATCAATATTTCGAATCATAAATTAAATAATAATTATAACTTATAACATACACTATCTTCTTGATGTCTACGACATCCATGTTACCTCATCACTGTAGTCATTTGGCTATTACATAGCTCATCAACATGTAGGTTAGTTCACCAATAAATCATATCCATGTATATACATCATAATTTCATATAAGAATCCATATCTATATTAATGTTCAATGAAGAAATTTAAGTTTACATGTTTAACCAAATCACATAACGATCAACATCATGAACATATAACGATGAAAATAATATTAGACAATACATAATTAGGTCTAGATGTACATATGTCAAATATTTATCCCAATCTAACTGAGCCCAAACAAATGTTAGTAATTAAATTACTAAGATGAGTAAACAATAATGTTCTAACTACCTAAGGCTAAGATATGGGGCATTGCATCTTTTGAATTGTCTTCTATGATTATGAGTTTCCCCTTCTTGATGGAAAGCTGAAACATGGCTTTTGAATTTAGTCTAAATTTATTTGCAGCTCTGGTAGAATTTCTTCTAGGACATTTAGGTATAGGTGTTTTCTTCTTACTCTGTTTCTTACCTTTTGCAGTCTTCTTGCATGTAGGTTGTTGCTTCAGTTTAGTTGGACTTTGAACTGGACTTGTGATGTAATTATCAAGTTCATCAAATTCCCTTTTTATATCTGGATCAAAATGTATATCAGTCTCATTATCCATTTTAAGTTTCTTACCTCGAATGGTAGTGCCTTTCTCATTAATTTTACCCATAGGAAAATCACCAATAACTTGCTAGGTTTGTAATTTTCTCTTTCCAACATGAGTTACCTTGGCTGTAGGGGAATTTTCTTTCATCAAAACCTCAGTGGCTTGAGAGGCCCGTTTCTCTTTTACTTGATTCTTCTCCTTGACAATTTTAGACTTAGTTTCCTATAAATCAGGTTTTAATGACTGGATTAACCAATCCCAAGACCTCTGAACTTCATTTAAGGAAAAGACTACCAACGTTCTGATCAACCCTTGACGAAAAAATACTATTTTTTGTTGTTGCAGGATGTGATTGAATCCTCTTAGACATCTTGTATAATTTTTTTAATAAGAAATAAGATAAGTTAAGAGGGTAATCACCATTTATATGGATTAACAGTCTAATATGATAGAGATGGACCAGATAAAATCTGCCTTCACATGTAATGTACCTGTGGATAATCAACAAAGCAGTGCTCCATTCTTTCCTCACCCAGCTATGTAGGATACCCTCGATCCAATTGGGGTTTTTCTTTTCTGGAATTAAAAACTGATTTACAAACTCCATGACTACATTTTTTTTCTTCTACCATCTTTCCCCATATAATGGTAACCTACAAGATTTAGCTATGGAATGCTCTGTCACGAGCATCAAAAGTTTACCAACTACAGATTCAAAACCATCAAAATTCTATGCAAATGTCATAGGGATCTGCTCGTCATGACCCTGGAATGTAGAGAAGAAATAGAACCAACCAACATCCTTGAACTTCTGTGCCATCTAAGGAAATGATTCGAGCAATTCTATCCCTTTAGGCTCCAATCTGGTTATCTAACCACTCTTTTTGGGCGCCATAACATTGATATAATCCTGCAGATTTTTTTTGAGAATATCGAGGGTTTGATCTCCAACTTTCGAGGGCTGTTGAAAATTGAGAATTATCTCTTTACCTGCAAAGCATGTGTAGAATGACAGACATACTAAAATAGGAAGATAATGATTTAATTCACATGGAATGATAAATAGACGTCTTGATTTGCTGTCGAGTACAACCTGATCCTCCGAATTTAGCTGTCATCATAAGAATAACAACCTGAAATAGATCATATAGAGATGTGTAAATCCTCTAATAATGATTTGGAATATTAGAACATGATCTTAGTAGGGTGGTGCATGCAGAACAATGATTACTCTTGGCACTGCAAGAATAGTGCTATTCTTGTAGCGCCCTTTCTACTTTGACAAAATTTGAAAATTCAAATGAGGAAAAGACAAGTGATGTGATAGAAAGCTTTCATATCATATCCACATATTCCATTGGTTTCCTCTTTTCACCTTGATCATAGTGTTATATATCAGTTATCGATTTTCTTTTAGTGGACCCACTGCCTATCCCATGCACCCTTACTTACCAAATGGCCACTACTCACAACCAAGACATGCAAACCAAAACCAAAAGAAACAAGGAGAACATCCATAAACTGACTTTTGACATTGCTTCCATCAATTTCAAATTTTAAATCCTCCAAGACCAAGTTAGGAATGGATTTGACTCCATCAAATCCACTCTCCATGAATTGTTGAACCAATCCCAAGGACCTCCCTTATACGACCAACCGTCACACCTAGATGGTGTTGAATCCTCCCATACCATGGCCTTTCATTCCTACTCCTTTCATCATGACCCTTGTCTTACCAGAGTTGAGGTCAATAAATTTGATGGCTCAGATCCCACAGGTTGGGTAACTCAAATGGAACATTATTTTTCTTTACATGACATTACTAATGAGTTGGCCAAACTTCATTATGGTATTCTTTATCTAAATCTTAAATGCCGGTAATGGTGGAAATGGTGTAAAAATGCACGCCAAGGGGTTGCTTGGACATAGTTCATTGTAGATATTTATCAATTCTTTGACATAGACACCCACCATTTAGGCTGTTTAACCAAGTTGAAACAATCTAACACAATTGAATACTTTATAATCACCTTTGAGCACTTGGATTTCGGAACGGAGGGCATGTCCAATGCCTTCGTTAGGGAATTCTTTATCAGTGGCCTAAAGGATAAAATATGTTCCCAGGGTATCATGGCTCACCCCTAGACTTGATTGGAAGTTGCTAAACACACCAAGGAAGCACAACAGACTGTCTTTACCCAAAACAAAAAAAACCCTCCTTTATTCCTCGCCATTGACCCACCAATCCTGCCCCTCTTGCTACTCTTCTCAAGATCTAGAAATTAACTAGGGAAGAAATGGTTAAATGCCAACTCAAGGTTCTTTTCTATAATTGTGATGATAAATATTTTCCAGGGCACAAGTGCAAAGAATAAAAGTTTTTTATGGCTATTTCTAAGGATGTTTTTGATGAGGATGTTGATGTTCCCCATGTTGAAGAGATACTCCAAGAAGATGATCCTACTCCTCCCTCTGATCCTTTGGGAGTTGAACCGCTGATTTCCTTGAACACCCTCACCGACTTCTCTACTCCCCAAACCCTTAAGTTAGTTGGCTACATTAAACACAGGAAAGTCATCATCCTAGTTGACATTGACAACACCCATAATTTTATTCATCGCGGCATTGCCGAAGAAGTCAATTTCTATATCCGTGCAGTCAACAATTTTTAGGTTATGATTTCCAAAGGTGGTTCCATGAAATGTGGGAGGTATTGTGAAAATGTACGACTACAAATTGATCAGTACCACCTGGAATCTCTTTTTTTTTCTATAACATGGGTGGTTGTGACATAATTTTTAGTGTTTAATGGTTATGCACTCCCGACCCCATTATCATGGATTTTAAGGACCTCACCTTGCAATTCCAATAGGAGGGACAACAATATAATTTCCAAGGCATCACAACAGGATCACCTGAGATCATCAGCTCCCACAAAATGGAAAATATACTAAAAAGAGGTCATTCTGGCATTATTTCCCAACTCCATTCTATTCAAGATGTTGAGACACCCTCTGTGCATCCTGACCTCCAATCTATACTCATGACACCAAGCTATTTTTAAAAACTCCCATGGAATTCCCCCTTCCCGCGACGTCCATGATCATTCCATTCCTCTAGTCCCAAGATTTATTTCTTTGAATGTTCACCCTTATCATCATCCCTTTGACCATAAAAATGAAAATGAGAAATTTGTTCAAGAATTGCTAGAAGCGGGTGTTATTCGTTTGAGTACCAATCCCTATTCTTCTCAAGTAGTCATGGTACTCAAGAAAGAAGACACTTGGCACATGTATCCTCATTTTTGTGCCCTCAACAAAATCACAATTAAGGACAAATTTCCCATCTCTATCATATATGACCTTTTGGATGAATTGAGTGGTGCTCAGTACTTTACCAAACTTGATCTCTGTTTTGGCTACCACTAGGTATGTACGAAGGAATAAGATATTCCAAATACTACATTTAGAACTCATGAGGTTCACTATGAGTTCTTGGTCATGCCCTTTGGCCTGTGTAATTTTCCCTCTTGTTTTCAAAGTCTCATGAATCATGTCTTCCATCCTTTCATTCGTCATTTTGTCTTAGTTTTCTTTGATGATATTCTCATCTACATTAAAACTTAGAAATCCCATCTCACCCATGTGGATCAAGTTTTCCATCTACTATCTCAACACCAACTTTTATCAAACAATCTAAATGTGCTTTTGGAGCCTCTAAAGTTGAGTACCTAGGTCATATTGTCGACAAGGATGGTGTACAGGTGGATCTTAAGAAAATTGAAGCTATGAAGGATTGGCCTCACCCTAAAATGATTAAAATATTACATGGTTTCTTGGGTTTAACAAGCTATTATTGAAAGTTTGTTAAGAATTATAACAAAATTTCTGCTCCTCTAATTTCTCTCCTTAAAAAGAATGCATTCAATTGGGCACCCAGAGCTGATCACTCCTTCTAGACATTGAAAGATATTATGTGCATGAATCATGTCCTTGCACTCCAAGACTTTTGTCCTGGAATGTGATGCATCAGGGAAAGGAATTGGGGAAGTCCTCATGCAAGATGGTTGACCTTTGGCTTTGACTAGAAAACAAATTTCAAAGAGACATTTGGGCCAATTAATCTATGAAAAGGAAGTGTTGGCTATTCTGCATGTAGTGGATCTCTGGCATCCTTATCTATTGGGACAACAATTCCAAATTAAATTTGATCATTGTAGCCTCAAGTATTTCTTGGAACAAAGAATTTCTTCCCTAGAGAAACAAAAATGGGTGACCAAGTTGTTTGGGTATGATTATGAGATCATTTACAAGAAGGGAAAAAAATTTGGTTGTTGATGCTCTTTGAAGGAAATATGAAGAAGAAGGGTCCCTCTTTTCCCTCTCTTTCATTGTATCCAATTGGCTTCAATCAATTTGCCACAAATGGTTGCAAGATCCCAAACTTTATAGCCTGATCCAACAATTGCAACATGATCCTAAAGCTTCTCCAGGATGCTCCTAACATACCGACGAGCTTCATTATAAAGGTCACCTATATTTAAGCAAACAATTGAACCTTAAATCCATTGTGCTCTCTAAGCTTCACTCTTCTCCCATAGTTGGGCATTCAGGTTTTACCAAAACCTATGAACGGGTCAAATGTTCTTTTTTCTAGGAAGGTATGAAACAAGACATCCACACCTTTATGGCTGAATGTGATACCTGTAAATGCAATAAGGGAGAAAACATCAAATCTCTAGGTACAGTCCAACTGATCCAAATTCCACCTACTATTTGGATGAATGTTTCTATGGACTTTATTGTGGGCCTACCTAAATCAGACAATAAATCCGTCATCATGGTTTTAGTAGATCGTCTTTCCAATTATGCTCATTTATGTGTTTTTCAACACCCATTCACAACATCCACAATGGATCAAATTTTATGGATAATATCTTCAAACTACATGGCATGCCTCATTCTATTGTTTCCGACCGTGATCTAACTATCACCAACAATTTTTGGCAAGAACTGTTTAGGCCACAAGGAACCCAATTACATCTCAGCACTGCCTATCATCTCTATAATGATGGATGAATTGAAGCTGTCAACAAGTGTTTGGAAACATATTTGAGGTGTTTTTTCATTTGACTAACAAACTCAATGGACTCAATGGTTACCCCTAGCTAAATGGTGGTACAACACCTCTCACCATACTTCCACTCGTATCATTCCCTTTGAAGCAATCTATGGGAAAAATCCACCATCAATTCTCTCATACATGCCAGGTGTCTCCAAGTTTCAAGAGGTGGACAACACTCTTACTGTCCGCACAACCATTCTCCACACCCTCAAAGAAAATTTGGTCATGGGTCAAAATTGTATGAAACAACAAGTAGATTAGGGTCATTTAAAACATCAATTTGCTGAAGCGGACCGAGTGTTTCTTCATCTGCAACCTTATAAGAAAAATTCACTCAAAATTGAACACTGTCCAAAACTCGTCCCCAAGTTTTATGTTCCTTATTGAAGTCTCAAGCGAGTGGGGACCATGGCCTAAAGGTTAGCTCTTCCCAATCATTATAATATCTATCTTGTTTTCCATGTCTCATGCTTAAAGAAAGTGTTTGGAACTACGTGTCAGACTTAAACAAATATCCCTAAGTTGGGTGATGAAGGATCCATTTGGTTGCAACCACAAGCAGTCTTGGACCAACGTGAGCATCATCTCCATTAGTGCACCATCAATGAATTTTTAGTTTAATTGAATGATACACCACCAAAAGATGCCACTTGGGAGCTTGCTATCATTCTGCAACAATTTCTCCATCTCAAGCCTTGATGACAAGGCTGTTTTTCAAGGGGGAGGGCATGTTAGGTACCTAACCTCCCTAACCCCTCATGTAGATAGAATAATATGTTTTCTATGTAATAAATGCCGACATTAGTAAATAAGGCCTATATAATAATGTGAATAAGTCTAATGTAAGAAGACTTAATAGAGATTTCGCTTCTAGAAATATCTTCCTCTAGAATGTTCTTTAGAGGATAGAATTAGTATAAATAGAAGTGGAAGGTGTGGGAAAGTTTTATTTTGAGAATTATTGTAATAGAGCTCTGCTTTGCTGGAGGTTGTCCCCTCGAAGAGGCAAGTGAACTTGGCTTTCTATCAATAAAGGTATCATTATTGGTGTCATTATTTTCTATATTTTTCCATTCCATTAGTATTTGCTGCAATATTTATATTTCTACTTATTATAACACATCCGGTACCTTAAAAAATGACAAGCACCTTGGGTCAAAAGTCTAATCTAAAATAAAGAGATATCCAACATTTATGATGTCTTGTTAATCTTGATAGTAAAATTGGGTGAGAATTTAGTGTCATGTTGAACCTAATCAAAAGTACCAAGCAATATCAAGTTATGCATAGTTACACCATGTCAAAATGGTCAAATGGTGGTAGAAGTGAAAGATCAAATGTTGAAACAAGAACCAAAAGAAGAAATAGTGGATTGCATATCTAAGAGTGGATTATGCTAGTAAATCTGTATTAATGGAAGAAGAGTTATTTAAAGATTTTGTATTGATTTTATTTATCAAGTGATAAAAGTTAAGAGTGGGGAAAACCCCTATATATACAAAATGCAAGAGGAACGCTAACTCAAAGAAAAAGAAACCCCAACATTATTGTACATAGATTCAAGATAAATATTTCAAATGAGAACCTCCATTGGAAAAATAGGTAACTAATCACCCCATACTAGATATATTATGCCATACTTAGCTCTGCTGTAATATTGTTTTAGCCTTTCTCTTAGTGTAATAATATTTTCTCTCTCCCAACCATTGAGCCTCCCACTTGTGACAACAATGCAAGGATAAGGACTTGTTATTGAAACGAGTCAATATTGTGGTTGGCACTTCTCTTTTAAGGATACAAAATTTCAAAATTACATGGTTTGATATAATTGAAGGCCATATATACATGAAGAATCATTATCATTATGATTATAAAATAACCAAATATAGGATTCATAACAATAATGATGCCTCAAAAAGTAAAATTGAAGGTTATCCTAGATCAAATAGGGAACAAAAAAGACAAAAAGTCTTATGTGGACTAACATGGTTTGCTTCTAGGATCCCTTTGCACACCAAATCCATCAGTCCAATCCCCATGACTATTTATACCGACTCGTTGAAGTAGATAGTTCAAGCTTTTGTAACATATATTAGTTGCATTTTCTTCCAACAATATTAACTTTCACTTTGTTGAAATTCACTTCTATATAAAAAAATGTTTTGATAGCCTTCTATTAAGGAGTTATCATTGATTGAAAATCTAAGTGGAGAGACTTAGTATTCCTAACTTTAACTCTACAAATTAATTTGGCAAGGATGTCATTTACCATCCATTTGAGAGCCAATATATTCTTTAAGTATTTTCTTTCCTCATAAAAAAATATCATAATTTATGTTCATAATGAAGATAAGTTACATTCCACAAATGATCATTGCGTTTCAAGACCATTCGATGGATGGTCTTATATAGAAAAGACTCAAAATATAGAAAAACTTGATCTCAAAAAGATCATCTATCTCTACACATCAAATTGTCTTATATTATCTGAATTCTTTTTCCAAATTTAATTCAAAGGTGTCTTCAACAATGCTTCCAATAATGTTCCAACAAAAGGGCACCATACTACCATCAAAAATTTGACATATGATCACATATTAGGACCTTGACATAACCTATGACCACTAAAAATAAACCAACCAACAAGTCTACAAGATTGAAAGAAACATAGAACAACAAAACTTTCATTCCAAGACTGAAAAATAGTGTTGAGAGACCTAGCCATCCTTTCATTCCAACACTATTCCCATTCCCACCTCAAGTTGGGGACCTTCTCTAGAAAGAGCATCTACCTCAACATTGAGTTTTCTATAGACATGATCATAAGAAATATAATTAAAAATAGATTTCATTCCTTTGACACCCTCATGAATTGGACTTAGAAATAAATTCTCCATACTATAAATTACCTTCATCTAATTAATAATCACCATAGAATCAACAAGAATATGAATTTTTATATCCCCTTTATCAATGTATAGTTTTTAATAACATTTTTAGAGCAATTAGTTTAGCATAATTATTGGTTCTCCCACCCAACCTTGCCTTCAACCGAAAAAAGTGAGTCACTGAAGTAAATGTTGTTGGACATGGTGTTATGGTGTTGGCATTGATGTGAAGGAGGGTATATGGTGTTGGTGTTGAAATTGATGCAAAAATGATCAATATAGTTATTATTATCAATGGTTAATGTGATATTGACATTGAGATAGATATTGGTGTTTTCATTAAGACATAATGTTGGATATGGTGTGTCTTTGATGCAAAAAGGTCAATATTATGGTCATCATCATCAAAATTGTGCATATGATATTTTCAAACTCATGCATTATCTAAATAATGAATACTTATAGATACTAACTTTTTCCTATCTAAATGCAAAGGGGAAAGACCAAAGTCTGGTGCTCGATAAAATGTGTAAAAGGGTCTGTTATGAGAGTCTCTATTAGACATCTTGATCTTCGACTTGGATAACTTTGACTTATATTTCCTCCGACTCCGACTTGTATTGCCTCCGACTCCAACTTGGATAACTTTGACTTGCATTGCCTCCGACTTCGACTTGGATAAATTCGACTTGCATTGCCTCCGAATTCGACTTGGATAAACTTTGACTTGAATTGCCTCCGACTTTGATTTGGATAAACTTCGACTTGCATTGCCTTTGACTTCAACTTGGATAAATTCGACTTGCATTGCATCCGACTTCGACTTGGATAAACTTCAACTCACATTGCCTCCAAATTTGACTTGGGTAACTTCAACTTGCATTGCCTTTGACCTTGATGTGATAACTTTGACCTGCATTTCTTGACTCTTGGCCGACTTACTTTTCCTCAACCCGATTTGCATTTTGGCCAACTCATTTTCCCATTTCAACTTTTGGGTGGTCAACTCTATTTTATTTTTGACTCGACTTGTGACTTGAGTGGTTGATAATTTCCCACCATATAAATAGTCAGAGTTATAATTGTTTCAAACAAAGAATTATTCTTACAGATCATACATCTTGATCTTCAATGATCCAACAAATACAATATGACTAGAGTAACTGTGGAGGAACATTTATTGGATGACTGAGGTCAAGAAACAACGAAATCATAAATACTATAGATCAACAATGGGCAATGAAGATTGATTATAGATCGTTAGATCAATATGGAAGTGTGAGACCAAAATAAGAAGAGTCAATCCATAACTAAGATCGACTCATAAAGACTAAAAATATGATTAAAGTTAAGTAACACCTCAGGATCATGGTTTGTTCAAAGAAATTCTACAACAACAATAAACATGTTTTAGCACCCATATATTCCATTAATGATGAACACCTTACAAGGGATTTTAAGTCTTTTGAATTAAATACAATTTTTTTAATGAAAAAATGTTAACTTTATTATTAAATTAAATGAAGAGGTGCATTATTTTATACAAAGAGACACAATGGTTCAATTTCATACCTATTGGAATACTATATAAACAAAAAGGTATAGTGGAAGAATAATGTCTCTATGGTCTAATTCAAAAGATCAAAAACAGAACCAGAGTCCAAGAAAATATATGAAACCTAAAACATACACATGAAGTGAGGGTGGAAGGGAGGAGAAAGGGAGGATTGAAGTACTCTATAGGTTGAAGATTGAAACAAGGGAGTTGGTGTTATCGAATAAATCGGTAGGTGTGGACACTAACATATCTCCCTAGATCCACTTGGATCTAGAACAAAACATGATAGGACATGACTCTTTCCCTAAGTTGCGATCATTGAATCTACTACTAAGAAGGAATGAGTGACATACCTTTATATCACTTCCTTAGGTCTCTATTGTTCCCGCTTCACTCCGGTGCTCTTGTGAAATCAGGTCCAAGACAACACAAACCAACCAAAGTGAACACAAACCAACCAAAGTGAAGATAGAAAAGTATATTCAATGTCAACCTATGCATATGATCAAGGAGTTATGCAATAAAATAAGAGTGATTTTATGGGAAAGGGACATGCCGCTGTATTATATTAAATGAAAGTAGAAGATACAACTGGATCACCTTGATGTCACAAGCTTCCTTTTAGTGACCCTTGGTTCCAACACACACACTTGATCTGCACTTTCATAAAGAAGATCCAATACAACTTGATAGACCAAATAGAGTCTTCAAGCTTCTATCCAATCAGAGTTCTTCACACAATTCTTTCACCAATTCTTCATTCAATCTTGCTTAACCTTTTCCATGAGAAACCTTTCAATATATAGGAGAAGGAGAGATGGTTAAATGGATTATGATGATCCCACTAAATATGAGAAGTCAGTAGGATGCCAACCATGCGAATGCCAACTCATTTTTCTAGAAGATTCCCTTCTAGAACTTTCGTGACCTCTTCTCTTTTACAAGCTTCGAAACAAGTTCACACCCTACCTATAGAGCAGATTGCAAACAATTCACACCCTAAGTTTGGGTTGCCTGCAAGAATGGCGGATTTTCGCACCCTGTAATATAGGCAGCCTACGAACTCATGTTAAAAATGTGTTTTTTGGAAGGAGACAACAATCACTTTTCTCAGGAAAAAAGTCCTTGTGGGAGCCTGAATACATCACTTGTAGAGACACTGTTGGTCACTATAATTGCTTAATTAATTCAAACAATCAAGTGAAACATAAATTAT
>CBVK0102051931.1:0-20492 GCA_900067695.1 Picea abies
TGCTACTTCATGAATTATAGGAACCCAATCTATAGTAAAATGTGTAGGGATTTTCTTTTTGAACATTCTACAAAGCATCATGGCAGTATACATAATATGAGCATTACAAGAGGTTGTAGAATATATTTGATGGCTATCAACTTTGAATTTATTTTCATTTCCTCACCTGGTTTTTACTATATCATGGACAGTTATGTCGTAACTTGCACATTCATCATTGTCAAATTTCATTATAAATGGTGCATTATAAGTATATTTGGGGTTACAAGTTAATTTATACATTACTTGAATGTTCTCGGGTAGAAATGAGCTAACAATGGTCTTTTGATGACTGTAGATGGTTTTAATCGGAATATCAACATGATCCAGGGCCCAGTGTATCATATCTGTATATGGAAATAATTTTGGTCGTGTTACGACTTTGTGAAACTCTGACTTAACCACCTTCGTTATCTTGTTTACAGTTGACTCATCTTCTCATTCGCTTGATTCATCAGAATGGAGGGAATTTTCATGTTTTAAGATTTCATAAACCTGCTTCCATGATTTAATGACATCTATCAGGCAAGCGGTAGTGTCTGAAAAAATGTATGAATTTGGGTTTGGGTCTTCTGCAAACAGATCTTGTTTTCTTGTTGTTTTACGCAATGCCATAATTTTAAAATACCAATCCTCCTGTAAGAATAAAAATCTATGAGTCCAACTACTGAAGTGAAAGTTCTGAATGTGAATAGAGAAATGATATGAATTTCAAAAATGCTTTTATTAAATAAATAAAAAACACAAACTACTAATCAATTTTACAATTAATCGAATGAAAGGGTAATCATGTCAAATCTGTCAAATTTATTACTTGATGGTTGTAAGATTTTCAAATATTTACCTTAACCAAGTTTAGTATACCTTTAATGATCGTGATTAATGAAGATAAGTGATTTCGGCGCTTCGACATTCGGGAGTTTCGAATGAGAAATGCTAAATATCTCCCGAAGGCCAATTTCATGGAGCAATTAATCATCCTTTAATTGATACTTTAGTTTTAATTAACCACAGTTTATAACCTCTTTAACTTTAAAAGATTTGAAACTCTGAGGCTCCAAAGCTTCATGGCTTTGTGAGTTTGCATTTGAAGTGTTTAAAGTTATCCTGAAGGCCAAATTCACAGAGTGATTACTTACCGTTAATTACTTCAAATAAAACATGTTTACCCTTTAATCTTCGACACTTTATAATTTCGGCGTTCTGGCACTCCGACATTGTTTATATTTGTTGAAAATTTAATCTTCCGAAGGACAGTCTCCCAGAGTGATGTGGCAAGATGACATCATGTCTGATGATATGTTATGAAAATATGAGTGACATGTGTCACCCTAAATCATGTGAATTATATGACCAAGAGTACCCAAAATGAGTGCCACGTGTCTCCACGTGTAAAGAGTGTCAAGTTGCATAGGACACTTCAATTGAATACTTTAAAACACATTCTAGAAATTCAGAGCTCCGGGACTACGGAGCTTCATGACTTCGGTATTTTTAATACCTTTAGACATTTGAACTTGAATTACTGAATCACGAAGTTCCGAAGTAAAACTTTGAATAGGAGTTATACTGTTGATTAAAAATTTCACGATTTTGAATCCATGAAGTTCCAAGAGTTGTCGATCTAGATGAATGTCAGGTTTAGTGGTTGATGCTTGATCCACCCTGTCAAAATGTAACGAATTTTTTTAGTTTAAGAAATGATATTCCTAAAGTTAAAACTTAATTTGAAAAAGACAAAAACCAAAAGAAATTTGAAATTTTGGTTTTTACTTGAAAATGTTATTTATGTTCTAACATAGGCTCCATCTGTGTATTGTGGCTCCCTATGAGGCACGAAAGAAAAGTAGACCAAGTGCCTTAATTGGGTAAATGTGGTCATTATTTTTTTTTTGTTGATCTAAATGTTTTCTTTCTTTCTAAAAGTTTTAATCTTATATAGAAGTAGCAAAAATAACCATATCTAAAAATTTAAAGCATACTTGGTGATCGATTTCAAGTCAGGCTAATAAGAGTCTTCTTTTCTTAAAATTTATTCAAGAATTATCCAAGATAATCAAAGTAAATTTAGCTAAAATATAAAATTTTAACTGACTCTGTTTTCTCTCAAGCTTATAAAGATGCAAAATGTGTTTACTTAAGGAAACCCAGTTGGCTCACGATATAAATATTATTGAAAAAAACTAAATAACAGAGTATATTGTACAGATATGTAAGACAACCTTACATACGTCATAGATATTGCTTCACTGCCATCAAGCTTGTTCAGTACCCCGGTGAAGTTATCTATATCTCCCCTTATTGAATTTCCTCTCACCACTTCAAAAACAAGCTTTCATTTAATTGAGATGAGGGAAATCATTATATGAATTTCCTTTCATCATCTATATTTGGACAAGATGGGGGAAATCAATTTGTGAATTTCCTTTCACCATTTGTCTTTGATTTTGTTACTTTGAAGTGGGGGAAATCAATTGTATCTAGGATACAAGGGATGACATTCGTTTATGATTTGATGTAAAATTGGTTTGTCTACAGTTTTAAGAATACTCTGAGATTAGTTATCTTTCATCTAAGTATACCTTCACCTATAGGTAAATTATATTAAGAAAAAATTATTTGTTTTCAGGGATGAACCTTGAGCAAAGTCGTCAATTGTAATCTAATATTAGGGTTAAATTTACTAGGATTAACCTAGTCATACTTTTTCAATTAAAATCAAAAAATATGTAAAATCTTCGCCAAACTTGTTTAAAAAGTATGTTTTTAAGTTTTTTAGTATCAGATAAGTTTAGCATTTATATAAATACTAATATGATTGAATAAGAAAGAGAACTTTATTTGTAGATAAGACTAAAGTGTGAGGTGAAAAATATATCAGAAGTTCATATCAACTATGATGAACAGAAAATAATTCACACGAACTTCTCTGTCAGGACAAGACTTTTGCTTCTACCTATTCCACAACCATATTCCTACCTTTTTGTATTTTCTTATAATTGTTGTCTCAGTTTTGTACCAGTGATGATCACAAACCCAATAAAAATGACGTTACATATCCTCTCCTCGCCACTTCTCTAATATTTTCAGTGAATGATGAATCCATCTTTCAATTCGTGGAAATTATCCCTCATATCTGTTATAACCAGGCTTTTCATACTTAACGAAATAGTAAGGATAGGGAAGAGAAGTATTTACCTCATTTTCTTTGAAGTTTTAAAGAATAATTGTGTCTATTCATCAGCTTATTCCACAAAGTGCGAAAGAAATGAAAAGATGAGTCGTGAACGTGATGATTGTGAAAGTTTCAATTGTGCAATTTTTATTTTTCAGGAAAAGGTTCGGGAGAAATCAAAAACGATTCAAGAGCTCTGAGATTTGAATTTTCAACTTCACCAATGGATTCAATCACAGGAAATGCGACATCATGAGGAGTTGGCGACGATAATGAGAGATGTGAGTCAAAACACGGTGTGTTTAAGCTCTCATCGTCGACAGTTGAGACTATTGCAAAGGAAACAGACACCATTGAACATTCCTATGGACTCATTTTGGTCCAGAGTTTCTATAGCGTCATCACATTTTCCTAATGATCGTTTGCCTCCAGCATATCATCGGAACGTTGAAGAGCTTCACCCATTGGCACTTCAAGAAAATGCAGGAATTCAACAATTAGATGATTCTATGGAAGCAATGGAAGTAAATCACAAAGAAGATATAATGTGTATCAGTATCCATTAATAGGTTATCATGTTCACTTTTGTTTTGTTTTTAGTAGCTGCAAAAATTTGACAAAACTGTGAAGGATCAAGATGGAGAGAGATAGGTAGTCACTGTAGAGATTGTCAAGTTTTGAGCTTATAGTCTGTGTACTTTTGTATTCCAAAATGGCTATAATGTTTTCGCGACTCTATTCTCTCTGATGGAATTTTCAGTTATTCTTGTCAACAAGAGTATTGTTTTATTAACTAAAGAGTGAGTTTTATTTGTGAAAAGTAAAAGATGATTTATTTTCTGACAAAAATTGTTTCCTTCATAATCTTTTTATTTTAAAACAAAACTCAAAAACAATTATTTCCTTGAAAAATATTTTCATAAATTTTAGCACTCAAAAATACTCAAATAAGTTATTAACCCAAATCAAATATAAAAAGAAAAAAAAAATGAAAATGTCAATGTAAATCCAATCCACACCGGTATGTATAACAAAAACTCAAGCTAAAAACTAAAATCTAAAACACTGCATAAAATGTTTTAAATATCGCCCATTGATGGGGCCTCAAGAATCTCTCCATTTAAATTTTCGAGAGAGAATTAATTTCTCCCTTCAATTGCTGCAAATTTGAAAGGACCAAACCAAAGATAGTCAAATTTTCCATGTTTCTCGACGTCTTCTTTTCTATCCTCCCACTTCAAGAATAAATCTCCAGGAAGAAACTCCATGTCTTTGGCTTTCTTATCAAAGATGGTCTTTATATTGTCTTGGTATTTTGGAAGTTTTTTATTAACTTCTCTCATGTTTTGTTGGACTTCAATTATTTGATTGATTCTTCTAGTCAAATAATTTGGTTCTCCATTAGCATCCTGTCAGAGTTTCATCACAAGAAGAGAAATATTAATAGGAAGAATAACATATGTGCCATAAACTAATTGAAAAGGGGACATACATATTGATTTCTTGGTGCCGATTTTGTTTTCCCATAGAGCGTATTTCAAATGTATATGCCAAGATTTCTTATTTTCTGTCAGAACTTTCTTAATTATCCTCATTAAACTTTTATTAGATGATTCTGCCAACCCATTTCCTTGAAAATAATAAGTTGTAGAATGACCAAAAATGAAATTATATTTTGAACCAAAATTTGTCATAGCAATAGATTTGAAAGCTTATGCATTATCTGTGATTATTTTCTTTGGACGACCAATTCTTGCAAGAATGTTTTCTTCCAAAAACATTATTACTACTAAATCTGTAGCATTCCAAGTTGGAATAGCTTCTACCCATTTGGAAAATTAATTAGTGGCAGTTAAAATCCATTTGTGTTGGGCTCTTGATTGTGGATGAATCTCTCCGATGAAGTGTAGGCCCCATTGTTGGAAATGAGCTTCAACTTTGACATGAACTAAAGGTAAGGCGAGGAGATTTTGCTTTCCAGCAAAAAGTTGGCATTGTCTGCAAGCTATGACCCTTGCATTTACATCAGTGAATAATATTGGCTAATAATATCATGCTCTTAAGATTTTTTAAGGTGTTTCTCCCCAAGCATGGTGTCGTCCACATACTCCTTTATTAAACTCATCATTGACGCCTTTTGTTTCAGATTTTGTAAAGCAACATAATAAGAAATCCAAAGGGTCCTTCCAGTGTAACTTAGCATTAACAATGCAATATTTGATCGCTTGTAGTTCTAAGGTTCTTGCCTTGGCAGGATTCATATTAGCAGGACATTGAAGAGTAAAGAGGTATGACACTATATTGTTATACCAAGAAGAGGAAAATGTATCCTCAATCTGAATTGTTGGCATTTGATCATCGATTTCTTCAATATGTGGGAAAGAATTTTCGTACTCGAAATGATTAATTCCAAGGGATATGAGATTTGATTCAACAAGTAATTTTTCCAAACCATGTTCTTTTACCTATTTGGTTGGTTTGAATTCTAAATCATATTGTTGAATTTTCGCCAACCATTTTCCCCCTCTTCCATCACTATCAGGTTGAATTATGATATATTTGACTGTGTTAGTGGGTACATATGCAATTATTCTGGAATGTAATACATATCTTTGGAAAGCATTAAGTGTCTTAACCATAGAATAAGCATGTTTCTCTAGAATATCATATTTTAACTTCGCATCTCTGAGGCTTTTACTAAAAAAGACAATAGGTTGTTCATATCCTTCATCATTTTTCTGTAGGAGCACTGCTGCAATTGTATATTCAGATGCAAAGGAAAAGATTAAAAACTCATTTGAGTAATCAGGACTTACCAACATTGGTGCTTCTCCTATAGATTTTTTGACTCGTTGGAAAGATTTCTTAGCTTCCGTTGTCCATTTCACCTCATTATCATTCTTTAGCATATATGTGATCAATTTAATAATTTCAGCAAAATTTGGAATAAATCTTCTCAAAAAATTAATTCTTCCTAAAAATGATTGAATTTATTTTCTTTAGCATATATGTGATCAATTTAATAATTTCAGCAAAATTTGGAATAAATCTTCTCAAAAAATTAATTCTTCCTAAAAATGATTGAATTTATTTTGTGTTTCTTGGTATATTGAACTTATCAATAGCTTCAACTCTTTTAGAATCTACTTTAATTCCATCTTTTGATACAATATGTCCTAACAACTTCCCTTCTTGCATGGCAAAATGATATTTCTTGGGATTTAAAGACAAATCAAATTTTATGCATTTTTCAAATGTTTGTTTAAGATGTTCCAAGTGCTCTACATCGAAATTAGAAAAAGTTGTCAGATCATCTAAACAAATGACAACAAATTTATCTTTCTCACCAACAAATGCTATATCCATGGCTCTTTGAACAGTTGCACCTCCATTCATCAAACCAAAATGCATTTTGTCATTTATAAAAGTTTTCCATGGAGTAGTAAACGTAGTTTTTTCTTTATCATTTTCATGGACAGTTATTTGATTATACCCTAAAAATCCATCAATCATAGAAATTATATTTTCCCCAACCACCTTTTCAAGAATATGATCCAATGTTAAAAGAGGGTAATTGTGTTTTAATGAAAACCAATTTAAATTTATAAAATCAACACAATCTTATTTCTCCATTTTTCTTTCTGACAGGGACCAAATTGGCCACCCATTCAGAGTATCTAAGAGGTACAATAATTTTTGCATCAAGAAGTTTTTTAACCTCCCTTTCTATTACAGGGAAGAGAATAGGATTAATCTGTCTAAGCTTTTGCTTGAAAAGCTTGACACCTGGTTTTAAAGGAATCTTATGCTCAATAATAGAAGTATCATAAGTTTTTAAATTTTCATAGGACCATGCAAAAACATTTTTATATTCTTTGAGCAATTCAGTGTATTTTCTCTTCAGTTCAGTGGGAAGATATTTAGACAACTTGACAAGTTTTGGATTTTCATTTGAACCCAAATTACAATCTTCAACTCCTTATGGTTGAGGCCGCAAGGTAGATTTCAAATAGATATCATTTTGATCAAACAATCTTTCTAATGGAATGAAACCCTTTGGAATCTGATTATTTTTTAGCAAAAGCATTTTATGATTTGCAATCCTATCTTTGAATTTCTCTGGATTTTCTCCTTCTTCTATCTTTGAATTTCTCTGGATTTTCTCCTTCTTGCATAATCCAAACTTGATCATTTTGATTTTCCTAATATATATGTGTTTCAGAAAATCTATCCACTGTCTCCAAAAATTGTTTTATTTGTTCATCATCTTCAAAAATTTGTCAATAGTGAACGTTATTAGGAATTGAAGGTTTGTGTCACATGTCATTATGATATTTCAATTTAAGAACAGTGGGTGGAATAAAAGTAGTTGCAGCTTTAGTTAATGAATTTGCTTATTGATTATGCAATATAGGAATAGCATGAATGTTGAAAGATAAGAAAAAGTTTTCAATCAAATCCCATGCAAAATTTCTATAAGATCTCATTCTAAGATGTTTAACTTGATATTTTTGTCTGATTTGTTTAACAATAAGCTCTGCATCCCCATATACTACCAAATGTTTGATTTTTAGCTTTCTAGGAGCTTCTTGTCCTAAAATTAAAGCTTCGTATTCACATACATTGTTTGTGTAATCAATGTAAAATTGCAATCTATAGGAAAAAGGAATGTAATAATCACCGTTTGGTGCCACAAATAGTACTCCAACTCCGACTCCTTCTCAAGAAGAGGCACCATCAAAAAACATTTTCCACATCCCATATCTGATATTTACATTTTCTTTTGAAGTTTCAATTTTTTCATTTTTCGTTTTCTATACAAACTTCAAAATCATCATCAATAGATAAAATACATTTTCCTAAGTCTTGATCAACAACATAGACCGGATAATTATTAGGGTTCTGAGGATCACTTACAGTGTAGACCAATCTAGTCTCTCTGTATAATCTGGTAAACTGTCCACCAAAAATAGGAATTGTGGCATATGTCATGTCTAAGAAACTAATCCTCCTAACTTTGCACCCTAAGATCTTGATAAAAGCATGTCGTATTTTGCAGGTACATAGGCTACTATCACATCCATAAGAATACTTTTCACTAGAATTTGAGCCAAATTTACAACTAAATCCTTTATCATACCCAGACACTTAACCTTCCTGGAATCAAAAGAGTATAAATCTTGATAAGGTCTGGTAAATTGCAAGCTCGGTTTTTCCATTATTATTTCCAGGATCAAATTATGTGAAGCCCCTGAATCTAGCATACAATTATGTAATAAATGATCGTGCACAGTAAGAGTGATATAAAATGGAGCCACCGAATCTTTGTCGTTTTCAATATGAGGTTCAAACATGATTGTTGGATGCTCAACCTGCAGGTTAATAACATCATCTTGACTTTCTCCATCCAGAAAATTAATTACGTTTGAAATCTACTTATAAATCGGGTTTCTGGCAAGTTATATCAAAGTGACTAGAATTTTAATCTTATTCAATTCATTCTCTAGATTGAAAATACTAATTGATTTTTCTAACTCTTTGGTTTGCACTTCGTTTTCTTTGTTTTCCAGCGTTTTAGTTTGTGTTGCATTTGTTTCAACTTGCTTTGTTTGAGCAGCTTATGCTTCAGTAGGTGATTTTGAGACTAATGTTTCATTTACTTTATTCTGTGCCAAGAGATTTTTTGGTGGATTGGTAGTAGAAATCTTATCTCTTGGCCTCAAATCATATTTATTATAAAGCTCGGCCAACATCGAATCAACAAGATATTTATATTGTGATGTAGGATCATCAAAGTTATTGATATTTTGCTCATCAAATAATGATCCAAGATTTAAAGATTGTTCATAGTCTTGTTGGGTTAAATGAGGTTTGCTATCATCATCGCTAAAATTGTTTATATCCTCATCTAATTCATCATACTCTTGAACATGATCTCCCTGTATAAAATTTTATGTTTTAAAAGGAGCCTGAATCTTTTGTTCCTCATTCTTAATTTGCCTCTTTTGAGTATGAGAGTTTGTATTGAGGTTTCTCCTGAACTGATTTTAATTTCTAACATAAGGGTCGAGTTTGGATTTCTCAATTTCCATCTTGGATATTTTATTTGATAAATCTTTAATGATTTTATCCATCTCTTCCATCTTTTCCTCTTGTGTGTTTCTCCCAGAACTAGAGGGTCCTCCTTATTCTTTAAACCTTCTAGGTTCTCTTATTCCCACATCAACCTTTTTTTTCAGTTTTTTTATGCCATCATATTATATTCAATTTCAATTGCATCATCTTGCATCCCAACTAGTGTTGTATCTCTTCTTTCCTTTAAAAGTAACGCAAAGTCATAATCAAATGCCCCTACAAAAGTAACTTTAGCAACTAGTTGGGAAGGTTTAACTTCAGCTGGGATCTTGTTATACATTTTATTAAATCTTTGAATAAATTCATAAACTGTTTCAGAGGATTTCTTCCTTGAGGCACCAAATTATGTCAAATAATATAAGTGATTTTTTTCTCACCCCATTGTCTCAAGAAAATAGCTTCTAAATCATCATATGTTGCGATGGAATCTGCAAGAAGTCCCCTAAACCAAGTTCTGATTTGTCCCTCAAAAGTCTGTACAAACAATCTCATGTAAACGTATTCATGATCAATGCCAAGTATATCATCAAATTGATCAAAAAACATTGTGTTATGTCGTTGTTCAATCCCCTTCTCCCACGAATTTAGTTAAACTTTTCATATAGTTATCTAGTAAATCATGCAGAATTGTGGGAAGGGCCAAGGGAGCATATCTAGCAGCAACTTTGGCAAAGATCCTTGGAGGAGGTAGTGGTGCATTTACTTGTCCACCGCCTCCTCCACCTCCTACACCAGCCATTGATAATTTTGGAGAAGAAATACGAGGGTTGTAATGAAAATTATCAAAGATTTGAAAAGATTGTTGTACTAGGTCTTTGATTGCTTTGGACAGGTAATAATGGAGACCTACTAGATAATCAAAAGGTGATGGATCTCGTGATATGGATGTATAATCAAACTCAGAAAGGAGATGGGAACTAGAACTTGGTCTTTCAGATCGACTAGACAAGTAGATGGGAGAAATGATAAGAGAGGAACTTGAGTACAAAAGATGATCTTCATGATCTACAAGGATAGGAACCTTTATTTCAGGAAGACTAAGGATAGGTCGTATGTAGACAACGTTGGGTACTAAAGATGCTTCATTACTCTCACTAGTGAAAGTGTCTATCAAAGAAAAATGTGTATTCTGAAAATTTTCACCCTTTAAATCATATAATTTTACTTCGGGAACTTCAACCTATGGATTTTCTAATTTAATTTCAGGATTAATAGTTGAGGCTTCTACAGAATGAGATTTATTTTGATGTTTTTATTTAGAAATAAGTAAACTTATTTCTTCCACTGAAATTTTAACATTAACTTGAGTAACCTTTGGTTGATAAACCTTGCCTGCGAACGCAAACGTCTGCCTTAGATATCCTTTGGTTTTAAGCAGTTTCTTGAGATCTGAAACAGGCGTAGTCTACTTATCGTCTGGGTTTTTTCTGGTATTTTTTCATCTGAATGCCCGCTTTTCCAAAATGGAATCGTCGGGTGAAAAAATCAAAACGAGCCTTAACCTTGTATTCAATTCTTGTTCACCATCAAAAATCAAAGCTAATATGTCATATTCCCAAGGAAAAATAGTTTTGTTTCTCCATCCCTGGCAACTACGCCAAAAAGATGATGTTCCTGAGATTTACTCTTCCATCCCTGGCAACTACGCCAAAAAGATGATGTTCCTGAGATTTACTCTAGGCTCACAAAACAATAGAAGTCATCCAAAATTTAAAAGATTTGTTTTTTATCATGCTTTTCTACCTTCATTTTTAGATGGAATTTCAAATAACTTAATGATTTAGAAAACACAGAGGCAGTGTCTTTTTCTTTGAATTTTATAAATATTAAAGAGATGAAAAGTAGAAATGTATTAAACAAAATTATCAAACAAAATAAGGTATCCAATGTTGATAAATCTTACCTTATCCGCAATAGAAGAATCATGAAGAGTACGTCTTAAAAGATGAATTGAAATGAGGAGATCTATGCAGATACAGGTCATGTTTTCATCATAGTAATAACAAAGGAAAAGTTATAGTTGAACAGACTTCCAATTATATGGACCACAGTAGATGTATTACTAAATTGTAGTCTTTCAATCTTTAAGAACCATAGAGTGAAGAAAACGAGGTTATGACGAAAAAACAATACGCAAAAAACACATAACTCAAAGAAATGAAACATAGAATCTATGTCTTTTCTCTGTAATTTGTATTAAGAAGTTTCTCTATTACATTTAACCAAAAGAAGCCTTGATTACATCTCTAATCTGCTTATTTATACAAAATTCTCTTAACCAAAAGTAGTTAGACTTTCCACATTCTTAGTTCTCAAAATAGAATAAAATCTAAACTAAATAAATATTACAAAGATTTTTAACATTTGTCCATTTTCTGGGATCTCATTTTTCTATTGGCAATTCATTCTTCCTTTATTTGCTCGTGGGTGCAACTGGATTTTGTTGATCCTTGTATTGTGCATGCAGATCTAATAATGCAATAACAAACTTTGGGGGTTCAATATTTGCATTTAATTCAAAAGAAAAAACCTTTTCATGTACCAAAGATAGATTTCTTTAAATTTTTACTGCAGCTTGTTGAATGATCTAATGTTGCGGACTTTGTTTCACTAGAAGTTCATTTAAGATTTGCAAGTTAACATGATTGACTTGTAATATAGCATTTTGCATATTCTCTTTTCTTTTCTTTAGATTTTTTTTTTTGTCTCTTTTCAATCTCAACTTGCCCAATAAAAGCATGAATATCACCAATATCAATTTCTTTCATCTTTGAATCTACAGCTAAAAGAGCATCAAGACAAACTTTATTTGCTTCTTTAGCTAGCCTTTTATTTTCTTCAAGATTATTTTCCCAAGATTTTAAGGCCATTTTTCCTTTTATCTGCTCAATTTCTAAAAAAGGAACAAGTCTAGGTATATTGAGATTTTTCCTCCACACTATAAGTTCCTAAAATTTGGATTTAGCAATAATAGATTCCTTCTCTTTGTCATAAATACTCTGCAATGAATGATTGATTACCTGATAATATTTTTGGATAGTATCCAAACTTTCATAGAAGTTTTGTTGAACAATCTGCAATCCATCATTTATCTTTGATGTTTGTTTCTTGAAGGAAGAAATATCAATTATTGTGCTTTCAATTGTAACTATTCGAGCTTGCAATTAATTTATGAATATATATCTACTGCTTTAAACCCTGTTTGACTTGATTTATTTCAAAATTGATTTTTTCTCTAGCAATGACTTCTATATGTTTCATATCATTATGCAATTGCTCAATCAAAAGATTCTTCTAGTCAAGTTGTTTTCTCAATTGATCTACAGACCATAAGTTCGTTGTTGCAAATTCCCCCAGTGAGTCTGCTACTTTCTTTGTGAATTCAGGGTCACTTTGTCCATGTCCATCATATACAATTCTTTGTTTCTTTGTAATTACTCCCCCTTTCTATTGAGAATCTCTTCGTATGATAGCTTTCCTTTTCTTGTTAAGAATAAATCCAATGAAGGGATCTCTTCTGGTTCAATACGTGTTAGGTCGTCTATATTTATAACCTCTAAACAGGGTAAATCAAAACTTGTTGCTAGGGGAGTTAAGGATGGTATGGGAATCTCAAGTGCAATAGATTCCCCTTGAGTTGTGATATCTTTTACAAGAGTTTCAGTGTTTGACAATAACTAAGGAAAACTATGCCCGTGTTTCATGAAAGCTTCAAACAATGCTAATGATTCTTGATTATTTTTCCACGGTATGGATATTCCTATAATTATTGTATCCTTGGGCAATATTTCTGGCGTCTTTTCCACTTCTTTAGTTTTGACCTCAGTCAAGTCATGTTGCTTGGGATTTGATGATGGTGGCAACTCTTAAGTTGGACTAAGACTTTGTTCTACTTGCAAGATCTTAGGTAAACTAATCCTTCTGTGCTTTTGGAGTTGAAAAAACCTTATTGTTCTTCTTCAAGAAGACTTTTAAATCTGGATATAACTTCATCATATAATCTAACTCCTCTGAAAACTTCATCATAAGGTGAATTTTCATGGATGTATCACTTCATGTTAAACTGAACCAAATGAGTTTCTACCACCCTATGTGGATCATGCCTCTTGAATTCAATGTCAGCTAATTGGATATCAACTAAGGCTAAGGCTTCAAACATAACATGTCCAAAATTTGATAATGAGAATATACCAACATGGAAAGGCCAGCCAAACTCTTTTCTGTGCAACTTTCAGTTCTTTAGTGATGCCTGTTGAAACTCTCTGATAAGCTACTTCTCTACAAACAAGTCTGCTTGGTAGAAATCTGGGAGGAGCATGTGGAGATGCAAAACAGCGAAAAACTCTATTATAAGAAAAACTTTCTTCAATGTACCAATTTGCAATAGCACCCAAATTCCCGATATTTTGTTCAATAGATTCTGGGAGGAGGTTGACCATAAATGGCTTCATGGATTGGAATGACCACATTGTAACAAATCTTATAAAAACAATCATTTGCATTTTCCTCCCATAATTTGGAATGATAGAAGTGTATAGGTTCAATGACAGCTCCAATTCATAAGAGGAAATGAGGTTCTAAAACATATTGCGTCCATAATATATGCAGACATATAGAAGGAGCATGCTCTCCTTTGGATTTCATGGCTATGTAATCCTCTATTTGTTTCGCTAAGTTAACTAACAGCATTTTTCCCCAACCAAAATTATAACCCTTTGCCACTTCATGAATTATAGGAACCTAATCTATAGTAAAATGCATAGGGCTTTTATTTCCAAACATTCTACTAAGCATCATGGCAGTATACATAATATGGGCATCACAAGAGGCTGTAGAATATATTCCATGGCTATCAGCTTTGAATTTATTTTCATTTCCCCACCAGGTTTTTACTATATCATGCACAGTTCTACCATAACTTCCACATTCATCATTCTCAAATTTCATTATAAATGGTGCATTATAAGTATATTTGGGGTTGCAAGTTAATTTATACATTATTTGAATGTCCTCGGGTCGAAATGAGCCAACAATGGTCTTTTGATGATTGTAGATGATTTTGATCGAAATATCAACATGATCCAAGGCTCAGTGAACCATATATGTATATGGCAACAATTTTGGTCGTGTTGCGACTTTGTAAAGCTCTGACTTAGCCACCTCTCTTAGCTTGTTTTCAATTGACTCATCTTCTCCTTCACTTGATTCATCAGAATGGAGAAAATTTTCATGTTCCAAGATTTCATAAACATGCTTCCATGATTTAATGACGTATGTCAGGCGAGCGGTAGTGTCTGAAAAAATGTCTGAATTTGGGTTTTGGTCTTCTGCAAATGAATCTTGCTTTCTTATTATTTTATGCGATGCCATAATTTTCAAATATCAACCTTCTGTAAGAATAAAAATCTCTGAGTCCAACTACTGAAGTGAAAGTTCTAAATGCAAATAGAGAAATGATATGAAGTTCAAAAATGCTTTTATTAAATAAATAAAAACACAAACCGGTGATCAATTTTACAATTAATGGAATGACAGGGTAATCATGTCAAATCTGACAAATTGATTACCTGACAGCTATAAGATTTTCAAATCTTTTACCTTAACCAAGTTTAATATACCTTTAATCGTGATTAATGAAGATAAGTGATTTCAAGGCTTCGACATTTGGGAGTTACGAATGAGAAATGTTAAATATCTCACGAAGGTCGATTTCACGGAGCAATTAATGATCCTTTAATTGATACTTTAGTTTTAATTAACCACAGTGTATGATCTCTTTAACTTTAAAAGCTTCGAAACTCCGAGACTCCGGAGCTTCGTGGCTTCGCGAGTTTGCATTTGAAGTGTTTAAAGTTATCCCAAAGGCCGAATTCACGAAGTGATTACTTATCGTTAATTACGCCAAATAAAACATGTTTATCCTTTAATCTTCGATGCTTTATAATTTCAGAGTTTTGGCACTCCGACGTCGTGTATATTTGTTGACAATTTAATCTTCCAGAGGACAGTCTCTCGAAGTGATGTGGCAAGATGACGTCACATGTGATGATGTGTCATGAAAATATGAGTGACACGTGTCACCCTAAATCGTGCGAATTATGACCAAGAGTGCCCAAAATGAGTGTCACGTGTAAAGAGTGACAAGTGGCATAGGACACATCAATTGAATACTTTAAAACACATTCTGGAAATTCAGAGCTCCAAAGCTTCAAGACTTTGGGATTTTTAAGACCTTTAGACATTTGAGCTTGAAATATCGAATCACGAAGTTCTGAAGTAAAACTTTGAATAGGAGTTATATTGTTGATTAAAAATTTCACGATTTTGAATCCTTGAAGTTGTGAGAGCTATCGATCTAGATGAGTGTGAGGTTTAACGGTTGATGCTTGATCTGCCCTGTCAAAATGTAACGAATTTTTTTAGTTTAAGAAATGATATTCCTAAAGTTAAAACTTAATTTGAAAAAGACGAAAACCAAAAGAAATTTGAATTTTTTATTTTTACTTGAAAATCTTATTTATATTCTAACACCCTCCTTTGCTTCAACATTCCAATCAGTGATTTTGAAACTCAAGCCAAAAAAACACTTGACAAAGAATTGTAAACTTAACTTCCAATCTACATAATCTATCACATGATTCTAGTTCCAAATGTTGCAAATTTTCCAAAGTGGTCACCATCAGAGTCTTGGCCATCTAGTAGAATTCCATCGCTTTAAACACTTTGGTGTCACAAGACCTGGAGAATTCTATGTTCATAACCCAATCATGAAATTCATCTTGAATATGTTGCTTGGACGTCTGTCTATTGTTCTATTTAATTGTCTATTGATTCATTAATTCATGTTGAATATGCTAGGGTGTATTTTCCTGATATCGTTGTTGAGCCTCAAAAGCTACCTTCTCCACCCCAGTGGCCTTGAAGCCAGAGATGTCGTTGTTGTCTATTGTCGCCATGGCCTTCCCCTATCTCTTATTTATGTGCCTACTAACTTCAGCATTCTTTGCATTGTGTCTATCCTCCATTGTTGCTACACATGTCCATGTTTCCAAAGCCAAGGTGTTGTTTCCTCTCAAACCTTGGAGCACCCAACCTCTGAATTTGCAAGTCAAACCTAACAGCCACTACCAAACTACCAAAAGGTGATGGAATCAAACTAGCGAAGCCACAACCCTTTGTATGTAAGACAAGGGAACGACAGTGGGAACCCACCAAACCTTACTCACAAGCAAATTGCACCTAAGGGGACAAGGGTTCTTGTTTCCACCAGATCCACAATGGAAAATGGCACTCTCAGACCTAGATAGAAGAGAAAAGACTAGTTGAGAGGATAATACTGCGAGTGTAAACAACATGCAACGCAAACCCCCAACCCCACCCCCACAGAACCTATGAGCAAAGTTTAGGGCTTGATCGACACAAAGAAGCCCCTTATTGTTTAGTCAGCCGGTGTAGTTGGCATAGGATTTGAACAACGGAGGACCCTCCCCTGCAAAAAACCAGCTAGCTTCCTTGTTGTTATAATAACTAGCGCCACCAAAATTAATTATCTCCTTCATTATCATATGTGCAATCGTTCTCATCCCAGGCAAAGTGTTGATGGTTGGCGTACCACCGAGAGAACCCTCGACTTTGAGCGCACTTAGAACCAGACTCGACCTCACCTTGCACTTAGCACCCTTCACAATCCCACCCACTGGTATGATGTCGATGTACTTCCTCATCTCTCGTCAGGGGAAGTTCTAAACACGTGACACTTAGCAGGCCTCCACCCTCCACATGGTGGGGGCATCTTTTGCCCTCCCTGCCACCCAATCCGAGGGAAGTAATATTGAGAATGAATTTGTAATGTGGTTATGAATTCTATTCACTAAGTAGGAAAAACATGAACTTGGTAAATAAATCACCATTTGGACAAAGAGAATAAAGTGTAAGAGTGCAATTTAGTTATCATAATCTCTATAATACATAATGAAATTTCATTTTTCCATGTGTTTTTGTTAAACATTGCACACTTTTTTGGCATGATCAACAACCCATGAAAACGAAAAACATTGAAATCCACATTTAGTGCAAACAATAAGTAATGGGTGAAGAAATGCAAACAACCTTTAGAAACAAGACAATGTTCTTCCAAAATTATATAGACAACTCTCAATGAATAGCTTGAGCATTATATACTAAAATTATTGATTAATGTGTATTGTTTCCTCCACGTATGACAAAACAACCACCTGTCACCATCAATCCTACATTCATCATGTGTTATTCCTAAACCATGTTAAAAAAATAAAAGAAAAAAAACTCACAAAAAATGAGATGTTATAACAAGTATAGAAAATTCTCACATAATCAATGGCAACATAAAATAGTAAGCAAGCTTGTTCAATGCCAATATTTCTATTGTAAAAATATTCAATTGATAATTATCAAAATGGTTAAGTGCCAAGTTGGAGTGCTTTCAATGATAACTACCCAGGCTCAAAACCTAGTTGACATGCTCCAAGAAATAATGTAGTTGACCAAGCCTTTGGAACCATATATCGTGTTAATACAACGCTAGTTTCCATGATAACATAATTATCTTGTTAACATGGGTTTCTATCCTAATGGAATTGTCTTTTTGGATGACCCTAGATGCAAATCCTAGGTCATAGCTAACACTATGCACCTTGTCGTTGGGAGGAATGATTGTTACCCTCCTCACCCAGATTCAAGTCCCACGAGTGACATGTTGAGCTCTTAACAAGTATGTTGTTGTAATGGCTTCAAACCCTGTTGTTGACCAACCTTGTGCCCTAAAGATTCTAGGGTTTACCCTAGGTACCATCCTCCAAATGAGGGGTAGTACTCGAGGGTTTTCCCTAAGCAATGTAACCTAGGGAAAAAAAGCAATTAATGTTATTTAGGCTAGGATATATACCATTTGATCTCA
The DNA here is from genome assembly GCA_900067695.1 of Picea abies. Taxonomy (NCBI): domain Eukaryota; kingdom Viridiplantae; phylum Streptophyta; class Pinopsida; order Pinales; family Pinaceae; genus Picea; species Picea abies. The sequence goes on from CBVK0102051931.1 coordinate 18,285, forward strand.
ATGTACTTCAAATTAGATAATATATATCCTAACCTATACAACATTAATTGCTCTACTATGAAGTGCATATTGTTTTCCCTAGATCATTGTAACATAATAGATACACTTTAATCAAAATTTTATAATCAAAGATTTTCTAGTTATATTATTAATATCTTATGAGGAACTATACATCTTCTCTAAATCAAAAAAAGTTAAATTACCAAAACAACTAGCATACACAAGCCTTTGGCTCATATTATTATGTTTAACAAAGGATACATAATTCATACAAATATTAACCCACTAACTCACATAACATCTTACACTTGACCTCATAAAAATGAGGTAAACATATCCTTATTTCTATTTATATTTGAAAATAAATTAAAAACAAAATTACTTACACTACTTATCATTACTATTAACTTGACTTCAATTTAAACCTCCCATAGTTAAAAAAAAATTAAAGTTTTAAACATACATATACCAACCCCTCCTAAACTTACAAATGCTAACTGAAATATAATTATGAATTTTAAACTTAATGTGCATTCAAATATTATTTAAAACCATAAAATTCTATAAATACAGAAAATTTCTACCAAAAAATTTAAACAATAAACATAAAAAATTATAACGTTACTATTATTTAAAATGAAAATCTCATTTGAAAGAAGGCTTATACTTATTTACATAATCATTATAATTCTTTAATAAAATCAAAATTTAACCATCAATCACATACTCTTTTCAAATTAATACAATGTCAAGATTAAAACTATATTCTATACAATATCTTTCTTCAAAATATATCGTTTCTAATTAATACTATAACCCTTAAGTCTATAGCATATAGAATATCCCTCTTGAAAATCTATCAAGATTAAAACTGTAATCTACCCAGTATCTTTCTTCAAAATCAATGGCTCGTATTAGTTCCCGGGGGGCAGCTCAATTGGCAAGTGTCGTGATATGATGTGTTATGTTCGATGAGGTTTCGAGTTCAAATCCCCCCGATTTACTCGTGTCTGCGGAAGGAGCATGCGTATGACACCTGGAGGTTATAGTGGTAGCGGTCGGAATCGACGACCAGCCCAGTTGTCGATTCCGCCAGCCATTAAAAAAAAAAAGGGAAACATATTCATTGAAACTGTCAAATAAATTTTTTTTTTTTTGGTAACTATCACCGGATTTCGGTTAAACAATTCTTGGTGAAATTGCAATTTTCCGTTACTTAAATTGCTTTTTTGAATGTATAAATGGATGCAACCCCCTGAAAACCCCTGGCGCACTCTGATTATACATTCCCAACAACTCAAATCTGCAATTTCAACAATTTCTGATTGGATTTCGAATAAAATTAATTGAAAAATATGCCCAAAAAAAGACCAAAAGATAGAACATTTAAACTACAAACGATATACGTGCCTATCTTGGTTGAAATCTATAAACAAATTCATTGAATTTCTCAAAGAAATTAACCCTACCTATCCAAAATTCCAAGGAAACTGTGGGCCCAGAAGGCACCGCAGCACAGCATGACACCTTATAGGGTTGCAAGTCAGGACAACCAAACCAACATACAAGGTCAGATTGATTAGTGATTGGTCAAATTCACTAATGATTTGTAGTATAAGATTTATTTTAAACCTGGATTTATTGAGCACCGAGAGGGGTCAAACTTCTTAAGGGGTAATTTTTTTATCATTTGATATAAAGGCATTAATGCATTATATGGATTTAAATGATAAAAAAAATTATACCTCAATAAATTCAATCCCTCTCGGTACTTGATAGATTCAGGGTTAAAATAAATATACACTGATTTTTTTTTAATTTTAGATGTTGTCGTGCACATGACAACATCCATATCATACTGCATTATAAAGCACTTCACTACTCTCAATGCAGTTACATAAAGTACAAACACTGCCTTGGCCATATCCTTAAGCAATACATGTAACAGAACCAGCAAAAACATATAGCTTAGCTTGGTTGCCTTCCAAGAGATGTTCAATAGATGACTAATATCTTGAGTGCATTTTTCGATATTATAGCTGAGCCAGAATACTTTCTTTCCCAATATTAATTCCAAAGCCGAACATTAGAAAGACTTGCCTCGTCTTAATTTCCTAGAATTCCCACAGTGATCTGACAGCTAGGGGCATTCCATCTCTGGCTAGATAAAAAGTTACACAATCAGTGGGTGCGATTGAATTGACAGAA
>CBVK0102051939.1:0-13536 GCA_900067695.1 Picea abies
AATGTATTCGGATGTAATAAAGGTCAATATTAATAAGACCTTTCAATAAAATAGAATAAAGCGGATGTAAGAAGACCTAATAGAAGCTTCTTCTTCTAGAAGGATCTTCCTCTAGATGCTTCTCTTAATAGACATATTTAGTATAAATAAGGGCTGAGGGTATGTGAACCCTAGCTTGGAGATTATCGTAACAGAGCATTGTTCGACTGGAGGTTTCCCCCTCGAAGAGGCCTGTGAACATTGCTATCTGAATCAAAGTGTTATTTCTATTGCTATTTCATATATCATTTCTGTGTATTGTGAATATTATGCTGGATATTTTACTGTCATACTGTTATTTCTAGCATTTCATTTATGTTCTGCATATTTTATATATCTGGTATCTTGCAGAGTGATGTTTCTTGTGAACTTTCGCTAACCATGTTTTATACTTTGACTTTTTTTGGATGACCCAAATGTAGTTATTGAAGGACGACTCATGATCATACCCAGAACATTGCCCCTTTATTGCAGGACTTTGGCTCATGTGATGGAGAACAATGGGTCATCCAATGACTCACCACACTTAGACAATGGCTCTCACATTCTCAAGATCTTGGATTATGGACAAATGAATTTAGTTTGAGTAGTTCTAGACATTATTCCACACACATGGGTTGGAAACCCCACAAGAAAGGTATATTACCCTAGCGTTTTTTGCACAAAGGATGGAGGAAGTTGCAATAGAAGGTGTCTTGAAATAACTTGGACACATGATTGCATCCCTCTTAGCCTTGGACGTGGCCTTTGGAAGTCCTTGATGTCACTGTTTAGCTCTTGAATTCATCTTCTTGGCTAGGGTTTTGATGAATGGATGGGTACCTAAGATGATTGGCATGGATTTGGTTGAAGAAGCACCTCACTTCACACTCTTTCACCCTCATAGGATGCCACTTGGGCTTTGGAGGCCCAATGTTTTCCTTTGGATTCATGGTGCCACCTTCTCCTAGCTTGACATCACCCTTCTAGAGCATGGCGTCACCCTTTTTAGGGTTTTATAATGTATTTTTGTATTTTGGAATTATGTTGGAGAAAAATTAAGTGGTCGGCCCCAATTATTTTATGTTGTTGAAAAATTATGTGGAAAAATTGTATTAGTGTATCCTCATATAAAAAGTCTTGTTGGCCCTTGGTTATGGAAGGAAGCGAATATTAAGGAAGAAAGGTAAAGTATGAACTGCGGGGAAGGCACAGTGACTAAGAACGGGTCGAAGTGGTCAAAGAAGCAGAAAAGAAGGAGCGAAGTAAGGGAAAATGAGTCGTTGAAAAAGAAGATCGAGGAAGACAAATTAGCAAGGAATATGGATCATGGACAACTTAGCAAGTGTAAAATGACACCAATAGATTCTTTGGAGCACCGCGCAGGAAAGAAAGAAAGACAGGTTGGCGAAGGCCTAAAAACGTGGGTCAAGTTGACCTAGGGTTTTAGACACCTAGGGTTTTTGGATCTAGGGTTTTGACACCTAGACATTTGTCATGTAATGTATAAATAAAGGTCTCCATTGTGGGTTAAGAGAGTGACTATTGTTGTTGTGTGAGTAGAATATTGTGTTGTGAGAATATTATTGTATTGTTAGATCTTTAACTGGGTGTGCAAGGAGGGGATAGAAGAAGGGAAAGAGAGAGATATCTGCAAGATAAGTGTGCAGATAGAACTATATGTTTTCATATAATATATCAAGAAAAACAATTATGTGGACGTAGCCCTAGGGAGAGGGTAAACCACATATATCTTGATGTTATGTGTGATTGATGTTGTGTTCTTTTACTTCTATTATTATGTTATTGTATTATTGTGCTAGATCTAAGATATAGCCGTGCGAAGTAGGCTTAAGTTGATAAAGAATAACTAGATCTCCATGTGTTGTTATTTTGAATCCACTTGTATTTCCTCTGGTTGTAGATACATGTGTCCTGCAACCCGCTATTGCTACTTCGGGTGATACTGCATCTGCTCCGTAGGTGTTGTCGAAAGGGCCAATAGTTAGGGATTGTTGGTGCATTGTTAGAGTTTAACCCTGGGTCTTCCCCTGTACCAAAAAATGGTTTCGTTGCCAGGACCGAGATCTTCTTGATGGAATTTCAAGGTGGTTTCCATCGAAGACAAAGATTCATAAGTAGATAGAATAACAAGAGAAGGACTTCGTTGAGGCTCAAAATAAAAACCCTAATATAAGTACAAAGGATTGGTTGGGAAGGTATATCTTTACTGATATACATGAGATTTTCTTTGGAGGAATTCATAAGGAGCTATATGAGTGGTTAGCTAGATTAGCAGATACCTAGTTTGAGATCAGATCTAGACCACCTGTGGTTTGGATTTCAGCGTTGATCAAGAAGGTCAAGAGAGTTGATAACGTCATGTTAATAGAAGTAGATCAATGGTTTGATAGCACCACTGGAGGGTACATTACCGAGTTTTCTATTGACATAGTAGAGTCATATAGTCAAGAAGAGAGATATTTCTTTAAAGGACCAAGAGGAAAATTTTTACACTTTTTGAAGTTGAAGATCAAGATGCTATTGCATGAGAAGAACATATTGAAGATACAGTAGTTGGTCAGATAAAAAAGCTAATGTTCAAGAACTCAAACATCGACAATGACACATAGGTTGGACGTACACGTAGTGGGAGAACCTTCAAAGAGGTTCCTCTAGTGAACTTGTTTGAGCCGAATCACGAACCACTAGAACAAGACGAAAGGTTATATAGTGGAGAAGAAGAAGAGTTATTGAATGAGGAACATTCAGAGTCTACTGGGGTAGAGGAAGAAAAGACTGAAGAACCTTGTCGAGAAAAATCATAAACTTCAGGAGCTGCGTCAACCGTCGAAGTAAGTACTATTACTCCTATTATTTTAGCAGGATTAAGTAACCAGAGTAGCCAGAGCTATCAGAGCACCCAGTGCACTGTTACCAGTAGTTCAACACATACTCATTCTAGCACCCTAGTAAGATCTATGGAAGATGAAATGAGGCTACCTATGTTTAGAGGAGATAGATCTTAATATCTTGATCAACACTAGTTCTTATGCGAAGTTGTATGGAGTATTAAGCAAGTCAATGAAGAAGCTGTTAAGAGAGCTCAATTTAGTACTACCTTAAGAGATTGCACACTGATATTGATCCAAAAATGAAGGTATTACTGATAAATTGCAAGTCAGTTTAATGAATTTTTTGCATTGGATCGTTAAGAATGCGAAATACATAAACTTGTTATCTTGTTTGCGGAATATCAAATGTGACTTTTACTTGATGCTTATTAATGTATAAAGAAATCAACCATTAATATTCATGCTGCAAATGAAGAGAATAGAACAGCAAAACAGAAAGAGAAATAGAGATAAGAGGTTGATAACGGAGTTCACCAATCATTGGCTACATCTCTGGGCCCGCTTCCAAGTGGAGGACCTCTTTATTTCTATTTAAAATGCTCAAAGTTATCTTACAATGCTCTTTCTTGTTACATTACATGCTTCATGTCTTTTGTACAAGACCTCCTTTCTTAGATTCATGCATGCACCATCAAAATCCTCTCAACAACATGAGAAAAACACCTCTCAAAACATGAGAAAAGGCCAAAATTTACAAACTGCTCCTTCAAAACCTTGCATCAAAAAGTCTCTCTTCTTATCCCCACATGGCCTCCAACAGGTCTGGTCTATATATATTTTAAGTTGGTAACCATCTCCCAAATTCCTCCCAAAAGATGGGCTCAAAAAGAGCCCAATATCTCCCAATAATGGGAAAAATCCATTAAATCTGCTTAAAAAATCATTAAAAAATTAGTAATATATGGTGAAAAACCCACATTTGTGCAAATATAGGGCTAAGCCCCCTAACTGGGCATGCACCCCTGGTCTTATGGTGCTCTGCATGGGATCAGGGCTCAAAATAAGGTGCCTTAAGTGGGCTAAGACCCTTCTCATGCGCACCCCCCTAGTCTTATGGGATATCCCCAAGATCCTTGGGTCGGGGCTTATCCCCTTGTGTGCCCATACACCTTTACAATACACTTTAATAAAATTAAAGTGGGTTATATTTAATAAGCACCATCAAGGGCCCATTGATAAAAAGGACTTTGGCCAAGTCTTGGGCGCCTACCAAGAGGTCATGGGTTCAAATCCCATGAGCTACATAACATTTTGCCACCAACCATTAACCAATATCATGGTGCCACGTGGCAACCCATGAATGGGCCACATGGCACCCAACCATTTGCCAAACAAATTCCACTTGTCAGTTGTTGGTTGGATCCCTGTCAATGACCAGTCATCTTCTGCTAGACTGCCACTTGTCACCACTTGTCTCTGCCATGTCAGAACTGCTGATGTCATCATTTGAGTGGACCTACTGAATTTTTACATGTTTGGTTTTTCGATAAGAATGTGATAACTTTCACATACAAAGTATGTTTGAGGAAGTAAATATACTGTCGGAAACCGCGCGATGAGCTGGTCGCGATGGAATTGGTTTCATCCAATTATGAGAACTTTGATTTTTGAGCATTTTTTGAGCCTGGGGAGCCTCCTAGATCATTCCTCCCCACTTTGGAAGCTTTTGTACCACCAAAATTCTACTTTTACTCAGGTAATAAGTGAGGCTACTACCTCCCCACTTTGTCCTATATCATCCATCCTCTCTGCTAGGATAATGATCACCTGACTAATCACAACAAACATGAAAACTGAGATAGCATTGTTTATCAAAGTAATCATTTCATTTATCACACAATCATCTATATTCTTTGTCTCACTTTCCAGCCATACACCACTGAACATCAACAAGCTAATCAACAATACTGAGTATGCAAATGAAAATGACAAAACATGCTTCCCCTTTTGAACATGAATAATAATCAAATTATGCAGTTGAACCTCATGTTGTACTCTTGGTGACACTTCATGATTGTTTGAAACATATGGAATCATCTCATGTTTAACATCACTAAATTCATGTTTTATTATAGACATAAGTGTTAAACTTCTTCTTTCATTTACCATTCTTTTTAATTGCCCTATAGTTGCAAAGGACATGTCAGTTTTCATGCGATGAGCACGAACAATGTAATCCTTCCCATATTTCTTGAAGCAATACTTATTTTCCTCCCTGTAGAATATGGATTTCCTATCATAAAGGTATGGGCTTCCCAGTATAATTCCACATATGTCCAATGGCACTATATTAGGCTCTACTTCATCAAAATAATTAAAAGTATTGCAAACTTGATTTTACATTGCTTTGTTACTTGTAAATTGTTATCACCACATATCCATCCCGATGGATATGGTTTAGGATGTGACTTAGTTTCAAGTCCTAAGTTATTCACAACATCTTCACTGATTAGATTGGCTTGTGATCCACTGTCTACAAGAGTATCAACTTTGACATTATGTGTTATGACTCTTATGTGGAAAAGTTCATTCCTTTTACACTCATTATTTACATCAACTAAACTAGAAGAGCTAGAACTTGCAACAAAATTTATACCTCAAATTCCCATAGCTACAACCTATGTCTCATCACCAGAATCTAATCCAAGATCCACTTGAATTGTCATAGCTGTGGTATTCTTACTTTCATGGTTAGAAAACTTCTTTGGCTTCAAGTTAGGATGTAAGACCCAACAACGATCTTCATCGTGGCCTACTTTCTTGCAATGCTTGCAAGTAGGCTTCTCCTTTCTTGTCGTGGTTGTCTTCTTCTCTTTCCTTTTCCCTGCATCCTTTCCTTTCCAATTATTTGTAGAAACACTATCACTAACATTCCCTTTACTTGATTCAATGTGAATGGCTTGTACACATACTTCATTAAAGTTAGAAGGATTTAGCATAAGAATAGTGTGCTTAAGATAAGAATGTAAACCATCGATATATTTTAGGAGTGTCTCTTGTGTATATAATGGAATACCCTAATTTAACTCTTTCTTACGAAATATCTGAGTATATTCTTGTACACTTTGACCTTTTGATTTCCTTAAACATTGCCAATTCATGATTTCTTGTTGCATGTAAACTAAAGGGTAAAACTGTTGTTTTAATGCAATAACAAAATCATTCCAGGAAGAGATTGTTTTACCACTTTTCTTAAGATCATCTCTAGCTCTACTTTCCCACCATATGAGAGTTGTGCCTCCCAATTTTAGACTTGCTAGTTGGATCTTATTTTCGTCATCAACAATCCTTTGTATCCTATAATAGACTTCTAATTGTCTCACCCAATTATCTAGCTCTTATGCATCTAATTCACCATCATAAGTGGGTAATTGAAACTTTACATCTAACTTTAATAACAACATATTAGAAGAATGATGAGTTTTTTTCTTATCCTTGGAGGAATGTACACTTGCTTCATTATTAGATGATGAGGATGAAGGAGAAGAAGGTTCCGAAGGTCCACCACCTCCAACTCCTCCTTCTGCTCTTACCGAAGATTCACCTTCTTCATTGCCTCGAAACCTTCGTTTCCCTCTTTCATGACAAATCTCCTCTACCATGGCTTGCATCAATTTAAAGGCCTCGAATAAATCATCTTCAGTTTTGTAGGGACCCAATTTCCATGGTGAAGACATATCTTGCTTATGCGGCTGCCTTTGAATCTCTATGTCAAGAGCCTCAAGTTGGCCTTCTCCTTGCTTGAGTTTTTCTCTCGTGAGCATCCAATGCTTGCAATTCTTGTCAAACCTTCACAACCAAATGCTCGGATACCATAAACTTGATCAAAAAATGAAGGTATTACTGATAAATTGCAAGTTAGTTTAATGAACTTTTTGCATCAGATCGTTAAGAATGCGAAATACATAAACTTGTTATCTTGTTTGCGGAATATCAAATGTGACTTTTACTTGATGCTTATTAATGTATAAAGATATCAGCCATTAATATTCATGATGCAAATGAAGAGAATAGAAAAAAAAAATAGAAAGAGAAATAGAGACAAGAGGTTGATAATTGAGTTCACCAATTGTTGGCTACATCTCTGGGCCCGCTTCCAAGCGGAGGACCTCTTTATTGCTCTTTAAAATGATCAAAGTTCTCTTACAATGCTCTTTTCTGTTACATTACATGCTTCATGTCTTTTGTACAAGACCTCCTTTCTCATATTCATGCATGTACCATCAAAATCCTCTCAACAACATGAGAAAAACGCCTCTCAAAACATGAGAAAAGGCCAAAATTTACAAATTGCTCCTTCAGAACCCTGCATAAAAAATTCTCTCTTATGATCCCCCCATGGCCTCCAACAGGTTTGGTTTATATATATTTGAATTTGGTAACCATCTCCCAACTTTCTCCCAAAATATGGGCTCAAAAAACGCCCAATATCTCCCAATAATGGGAAAAATCCATTAAATTATCTTAAAACATCATTAAAAAATCACGAATATATGGTGAAAAACCCACATTTGTGCAAATATAGGGTTAAGCCCCCTAACGGGGCACGTGCCCCTCATATTATGGTGCTCTGCATGGGATTAGGGCTCAAAATAGGGCACCTTAAGTGGGCTAAGCCCCTTCTCATGTGCACCCCCCTGGTTTTATGGGATATCCCCAAGATCCTTGGGTTGGGGATTATCCCCTTGTGCACCCATACACCTTTACAATACACTTTAATAAAATTAAAGTGTGTTATATTTAATAAGCACCATCAAGGTCTCATTGGTAAAAAGGACTTTGGCCAAGTCTTGGGCGCCTACCAGGAGGTCATGGGTTCAAATCCCATGAGCTCCATAACATTTTTCCACCAACCATTAACCAATACCATGGTGCCACATGGTAGCCCATGGCTGGGCCATGTGGCACCCAACCATTTGCCAAAAAAATTCCACTTGTCAACTATTGGTTGGATCCATGTCATTGACCAGTCATCTTCTGTTGGATTGCCACTTTTCGCCACTTGTCTCTGCCATGTCAGCAATGTTGATGTCATGATGATGTCATCATTTGATTGGACCTATTGACTTTTTACCTGTTTGGTTTTTCAATCAGAACGCGATAACTTTTGCATACAGAGCCCATTTGTGGAAGTAAATATATTGTCGAAATCAACGCGACAAGCCGGTCGCGATGGAATTCGTTTCATCCAATTCTAAGAATTTTGATTTTTGAGCATTTTCTAAGCCTAGGGAGCCTCCTGGATCAGAGATGGTACATGAATTTTGTTAAAGAAGTTTCACAACCTAAACCTCTAAATGATATCAAAATTGCATTGAGCACAGAGTTCAATAAACCCAAGTCGGAGTCGTAGTGCATTACAGAACTGAAAGAAATCAAGAAGAGAGTAGTTGAACATGTTTGGGAGTTTGATCATAGGTATAAGACCTTGACAGGTTGATTGAGTTTTCAGATCCCAGATGAGCAGAACAAGGAATGGTTCATTGCTACCCTCTTGCCACATATTAGAGTTCCTTTGCTGTAGCATAAGGTTGCTTCACAGGCTGAAGCATTGGATATTGCCATGAAACTAGAATCAACCCTTATGGGAGAATCCAACTCATGTATGAGTCAAATTTTGAGTCAGCTAAATATCTTATCTGTACAGGTCGAACATATGAAGAAATACAAGGGAAAAAATAAAAGAGAAGACATTTGGTGTATCTGATTCAAGTCAGAGGGTCATGACAAGGATAATTGTCCCATGTTTAATGAGTACTTAGCCTCTGGAGCTATGAGCCCTTTGAATCAAATTACTCTACCCTTGTGCGAGGTATGTAGAAATAGACATTGCCCTGGTGAATGTTATTACATGAAAAAATATGTCCGGACACCTACAAATATTTACTGCACATTCTGTAAATCTATGGGGCATGATGAGAAGGATTGTAGGGCTTATGACCTCCTGCATGAAAGGTCAATAGATACATATAGGATTCAAGGAGAGATGCAACGGGAGGGAAATGCTACGCAGTTTAATTCCCTAGGAAGAGGAAACTTCAACCCTTGTGGTGGATTCATAGGAAGAGGATGAGGAGGAGGCATGGGTCAAGGTCGAGGTTAGATCATTTGTTATAACTGTGCACATCTAGTACATTTGGCAAGGTATTGTCAGAACCCTTGTACCACTTGTAGCTACTGCAACTCATTTGAACATGTTATTGAGGATTGTCTTGTGTTGTTAGCCAAACTTTAGGAGAGATGAGGAGAAAACCAAAAAGTACAATTAATATCAGCAGAGCCTCATGAAGAGGAACCTGGATTCATTTTTATCACTAGAGAAGGCACTATTATAGGAGAAGACATAATGAATCTATGAAAGACTACAAAGGGATCAAGGGTTAGGAGAGCTTCCGAGAAGATGCAAGTGTTTGATCCGAGGGAAGAAAAGAAGATGTTTGAAGAGGGAAGAATATAATTTGGAAGAGATCAGGCTTCTTCTTCAAAGACACAACCATAAGTGAGAAAATGTGGAATTCCTTTGGCATTTGATCAGTCTGCTTCGCGCGAAGAAGTAAAATAGGTAAGCAAGCTTGTCAATTTCTTGTATATGTTCATTTATTTGATTAAGGATGAAAGAGTTGTGTAAGAACTACAACAATTGATCAAACAATATGAGCCAGGGAAGGTAGACCCTCTATTGAATAGAGAAGTACATCAATTATCCAGAAAGAGAAGGACAAACAAGGAACTACAACTTAATGTTCATATTGGAGACTATGACATAGATTATGTGGTCCTTGACTTAGGGTCAGAAGTCAATGTTATGATGAAACAAACCTGGAAATTGATGGGAAAATATAAGTTTATTTACTCCCCTATCAGACTTAGGATGGATAATCAGTAGGCAGTAAGCCCCTTTGGAAGACTGGAGCATGTCCATGTGGACATCGATGGGGTAAGGATGTTTTTGGACTTCGAGGTGATTGAGATAGTTGATGATAGTTTTCCTTATCGTTCTCTATTAGGAATTGATTAGCCTTTCAACAATTCCACTATTGTTGACTTAGAGAAAATAAGAATGGCGTTTGAAGGTGATGGCCTTAGGATCATTGCACCTCTTGATCCTGATGAAGTTCGCAGATACACATAACCCATCAGAGAAGAAGACCATGCTTATGAGCTAGAGAATATATATAAGTTGATAGTAAGACAACAGGATTACATTAATCCTACAACAGATGGAAACTTAAGCTGGAAAAGTGACAACGCATGCTCATCAGATTAGGAAGAAGCACTAAATAACTGGTAGAACAAAATGTATGAATTTTATGCCCAGAGGTGTGCTAGATTGACCAGGGAAGTTAGTTGGATTGGCACAGAAGTAAGTAGTATTCCCACATTCGATGGTTTAAATCATTTAGAAATTTTCTTACTACAATTTGAAGAAATTGTACAAGTGCAATAGAGACTATTGGAACTGGATGAAGCCTTGAAAGCAACTCCAGTGAGATGGTGGGTAAAACACAAGAAGAATATCGTGGACTGGGTGAAATGTCACACTTTAATGACAATACGCTTTTCAGACCAAGTTGAAGGGTACGAAGTCCATTATACAGGTTAGAGTTTCCCGAAGGACCATGTGTGAAGTTGTGAGGAGACCTGGAGTAGAATTCCTCAGGAAGAGTGGGTGCATAAATTCATTAACACTTTGGACACAACACCTATTAATTGTTATCTTCAAGAAGAACTACGCCTCACCACTTCAGATTGGTATGGTATGACTCAAAACTTTGTAGCTACATTTTTATTTGAAAGTTAGTACCCCACAATAGATCAAGATTTACAAGTTGTAAGACAAAAAGTATTTGAGGAGGAAACTAACCCCCATTTAGAGCAAGAAGAAGATGAATGGACTGCACCTCTTCAGAAATTGCAAGGTTGTTACAATATCAATGTTGATGAAGATGATGATCCTAGGAATGTGAACATCACATAAACTAAAGGACAGAGAGACATAGAAGGACCAGGAGTTGAACTACCCTTCATTGGACAACCAATAAAAATCAAGAAATTTAATATTGGAACAAAGAAAGAACTTAAGCTCACAAACATTGGAGATGATTGGGATGATGCCACTATTGATAAGATCATAGAACTACTGCATGAATATCAAGACTTGTTTCCAACCAATTTCACATACATGAAGGGAATTAAAGGTCCCATGGGAGAAATGAAGATCCCCTTGAAACCAAATACAAGGCCAGTCAAGCAGAGACTTTGCAGATTGAATCCCAAGTATAAGAAGAAAGTCAGGATTGAACTAGAAAGAATACTGGAAGTAGTGTTACCTATGGAATACTTGGTTCCTAGTATAAGAATTGCAACATTCACAGATATGGATGACACTGGCATTGTTCAAAATAGGCTCGCACAGTTGGTAGAACTGGAAGAAGATAGTTTCATTGCAGGATTCCATCAATAGGTATAGATGGATCGAGAGAAGGCCTACCATGACAGGCATATCAAGAAGAAAGAATTTAGGTAAGGAGATCTGGTATTGGTATATGACAACAAGTTCATGAAGCATCCAGGGAAGCTCAGGACACATTGGCTTGGGACATATGAGGTTTCCTATGTTACAAAAGGAGGATCTACATAGTTGAAGACCTTGAATGGAGAATGGAAGGAAGGTTTAGTGAATGTGAACCAGTTGAAATTGTACTATGACAACCACCTACCTCATAGCTCTCAATAAAAGCATAAGAGGAAGGGTCTAGGTACCAAGTGCAGTTGAAACTGGGTACTAGACATAGAAAAGATAGTTTGCATAAGGAAGGGAGGGACATAGCTGAAAGCATAGGCTACTCCGTGCAGTTTGAAGTCGAAGTAAAATAGAAGGTTCAGACCTATAGTGCCTCGGGATGAGTCACATGCAAGTTTTGGAGGCCTTTTAGCCCTTGGTTATGGAAGGAAGAGAAGATTAAGGAATAAAGGTGAAGTATGAACTGCGCGGAAGGCACAGTGACTAAGAATGGGTTGAAGTGGTAAAAGAAGAAGAAACGAAGGAGTGAAGTAAGGGAAAATGATTCATTGAACAAGATGATCGAGGAAGATAGATTAGCAAGGAACATGGATCATGGACAACTCAGTAAGTGGAAAAAGACACCAATGGATGCTTTGGAGCACCGGTAGAGAGAGTTTGAACCACATATATCTTGTTGTTATGTGTGATTAATGATGTGCTCTTTTCCTTCTATTATTTTGTTATTGTATTATTGTGCTAGATCTAATATATAGCCGTGCGAAGTAGGTTTAAGTTGGTAAATAATAACTAGATATCTATGTGTTGTTCTTTTGAATCCACTTTCATTTCCTCTAGTTGTATACACATGTGTCCTGCAACCCCCTATTTCTACTTAGGGTGATATTGCATCTTCTCCGTAGGTGTTGCCAAAAGGGCCAATAGTTAGGGCTTGTTGGTGCACTGTTAGAGTTGAATCCTGGGTCTGCCCCTGTGCCAACAAGGCTACCCTCACATTTCATTTCATCACCATAACTTCTCACCATTTGTTAGAGTTCTCTTGAAATTTCCACCCTTTAAGGGTTACTATCTCTTCTTCTCTCATGCGCTATGCTTGGAAGGTCAACTTGTGGATGGTTTTGTTGATTTTGGATGGAAATTTATGAAATTATGGTTTTATCTCATGGTTTCTTGGATGAAGTAAGTGAATTTTCTGCAATTTATTCTCATTCTATAAATTTTTCATGGTAAATTTGTTAGTTTTATGCAATAAGTATTTCTTGGTGAAACCCTAAGAGAGGAACATAAGTGATTCTTCCTCTCACAAGGTGATTTTTGTCCAAAATTTGTGAAAGAATCCTTGCTAGGTTTTGAACCCTAAAGCCCTAAAATGGTAGCACTTTAGGATTCCATCCTTAGACTTTTGATTTTGACCTAGTTGAAGCTACAAGAAGGGAGAAGAGGTTTCTAGGGACCAAATGTGCTTGCACCCTAGAAATCCTTCTCCTCAAGATTCAAAGTGTAAGGCCCAAATGTGCTTGCACCTTAGGGTTTGAATCCTACCTCTTGATTGCAACTAGATCAAGTTTCAAGTTTAGTTTCATTTTTTGTTATAAGACTCCATAACCCTTAAAAGGCACTATTTTTAAAGAATTCTCATGGTGAATTGTTTGGAAAACTCATTTTCTCAAGTCTCTTTGCATTCTACTAACTGAACTAACACTAACATTGACAAACTCATTGGATAATTTGTTATTGTTATAGAAGTTTGCTACGACCATCTTGTTAGCACTCTGTAATTTGCCCAAGGCTGAGAGGTAGTCACAGAGGCAACATCAAAACCACTTCGAATCTTGGATCTAGCCCTCCAAGACTCAGAGAGGGATCTCTCTGTCTAATATATCTTTGTTTGAGGAGGTATTAGGCTAGTTAATGAAAACAATGTGCTTTGTTGTAAAAAGGGTTTATAAATTGGTTGAGACAGTTTACACATCCATTGGGCTATGGGGTATGCAATTAATTAGGAATGAAATACAGCCATAAACGAGGTAGGATGACTTCCACAGGGTGAGATAATACACTCACTGGATCTTTTGCAGC
>CBVK0102051940.1:0-14987 GCA_900067695.1 Picea abies
ATTCCAAACTCACGGGGGGGTCCGGAATTGAATGTGGGGCTTTGATTATTTCGTGGTAAGTTGATGGGGGGCACATTTCAAGGAGGTGCACGGGAGTATAAGGTGGTAGTGGATGGTGAGGTGGGGAGGGCGGGGAGTGACGTGAGGGGGAGTTGGGTAGTGGATGGTGAGGTGGGGATGGTGGGGAGTGACGTGAGGGCGAGTGTACGTGGGTAGTGAGTGGGGTAGTGTAGGTTTAGACTTAGGATTTAGTTTATTAATTTGTTTCTTTCTATGTTTTTTTAATTTTTGTTTTTAATGTTTTAAATATTTGTTATGTTGTACGTTGTTTTTTTGTTCATGTTTTATTTTGTATTTTTGTTTTTTTTTTTTTATATTTTAACATATTTCATTTTTATGTTTGATTTTTTTTTATTATAATGTTTTATTATAACTTATTATATTTTATTTTATGTTTTAATATATATGCTTTTCATATAGTTTTGTATTTTTATATTGTTTTTTGCATTTTTCTTTTTGTTTTATTAAATAGTTTTATTTAATTTAAACTAACCTAATGACTAACCAAGTTACTAACCTAGGTATTAAACTTAATTAATAATTAATTAATTATTTAACCAGTCGTTTATTAATTAATTTAACCTATACTAACTACATTGCTAGCATTGTTTATCCTAAGTCTGTTCATGCAGGGATGGAAGGCGAGATAATGGAGGTTGGCGAAAGACAAGGGGAAGATGGTGTAGTGTGTATGAAGAATGCAGCAGGGTGATGGAGGGTCGAGTGAAAAGGAATGGAGGGAGGAAAACGGAATCACCTGAGCCATACTTCGTCACCGGGAGAGATGCCAAATCAACAGTCGAAGAATCGACTCGCCTATAATTATAGGACCCCTAACACATCTAATAAGAATCTAATTTGTTGAATACACTCTTAAACGTGTCCTAACTTATTCAAAAAGTGTATCTAAGAATTGGATAATGTTGTAGTGGATGTATGCTAAGATTTCATGGTTAATTGTTGCATTTATGAGCACTAATTGTTGATGTTGTTATCAATCATTTATTGTTGTTACATCATTCTTTACTGTTGCAAATCTATAACAACCATTGAAATTTATCTTTTCTAGTGTCTTAAGGAGATATTAATTGCATGTTTGGACTTGTAAATAATCATATATATGCTGTAAAGTTTTCTTGTTTTGGGTGGGTACTTAAACAACTTCATACCTCTTCTCTACCTTGACCTAGACCAATCTTTCAGTGATCAAGAGACAGGGTGGTAGGATTGGCTACTATACTTGTTTCTTTTATCCCTTGAGGTTACCAATGAAGCCTCCCTTGTGGTGGACCTCTTCCATCACTAAAATGAGGAAAGTTCTTTCTAAGGTGAAAGTGGCGGGATCTTCCATAGTTATGCAAGATTTGGGGTCTTGTGTTGGGATTTTCACAAGTACAAATCCTACGATAACAATTCTTATTATTAACAAGTTATGTTATCAAGTTATTTTGAGAGGTATGAATTTCATGTCTGCATTTAAACATAGGGAAAAAAAAATAAAATTTAGAATTCTTACAAGTAATAAAAATAAATTTACAAATTTATCATATATTAATACTTTTAAAATTGTTTATTCTTATTCTTTAACCTTGAATATCAAGTATCATCTAATTTACCATAGAGTAATATGTTGAAGTATGATTATCATAATTTCGCATTGAATCTCAAAATGGTTGTTTATGTTAGGCACATATAAATTAACAATCCACCTTTACATATTGTGGTGGAACCTTAATCTTGAAAATTGCAAACAACATCATAGGAAGGCTATTGTTTTGTTGGGATCTAATTCTTAATAATGTGTTATTTCGTCAAATAGGGTGATTTTTTTGTAAACCTATATTATATTTTATAGTACAACTATTGATCACATGTATATGTTGTTGGATTACTGAGAGGGGGGGTGAATCAGTAATAGAACAATTTAATCCTTTTTAACCATATAATGCAAGTGTTATATCAGTGTAGAATTATCATCCAATAATTGCAGAGTAAATAAACAATGCACAAATGATAAATCATATACATATAGAGTACATCAATGTTTTTACGTGGAAACCCAAAGAGGGAGAAAACCACAAAATGATTTTTCTTATATGTGGAAGCACCAACTTCCTTTGTTTTCTAGCTGCAACTGAAAGGAGGCTCCAACCCCCTAGTTTCTTAGGCTATGTTGGCCCTTGACCAAGTTTTGGGAGATTCTTGGTCATAGTGACCCATTTTGGGACTTTAACAGCCTGTCGAAGGAGGAGCGCAAGACGAAGCACAAATCAAGGGATCTCGGCCCACTTTTGGGTCCTTTTTGGGTTTTTGGGAATATGTAATGGGATTGGGATGTCGGCCCATGAGTTTACCCATGCTTAGGCCTAGATTGTAAAGTATAAATAGATGTCTAGGAAATGTAAGAAATAACCAATTGGTAGATAGATGAGCTAAGTGCTAGATCTATGTGATTGAAGTATCTGTGTGAGATTTACAGAGCTAAGTGCAAGTCACTGTAAGAAGTTGAGGAAGGCTTAGTGTTGTTGTTAGGCCTGAGATATGATCATTTTCATGATGTTATTATACACTTTTTTCCATATGAACATATGCATTTTTCATCTTTTGAAGGAGCTTTTTGAAGAATTTTATGATAAAATGGTATAATTGACATAAGGTACTTGTAATTCATGTTTTATGATTAAATCAAGTTTAATTTATCATGTTTTCATGCTTCCAAGAGTTAATTCATGTTTTTCTGTTGTTACAGGGAAAAACACACCATGTTTCTTGATCCGACACTTGATCCAGCACTCGTTCCAGTACCTGATCCAACACTCGTTCCAGCACCCAGTATTGCACAAAAATGCAAGGTGAGTTGGCGATTATGGTATTGGCGGACAGTGATGGACAAATCGAGCACATGGGTTTTGTTTATCATCGCCCCTCTAGCTACTAAGATTGAGAAAACTCGATTTCAGTTGTCCAAAGAGGACAATTATTGGCTTCCTCCGTTTTGTTAGTTATGGCAGCATTTATTGTATTTTGCCAAATTTAGAGGTGGTTCGACCCTCCTGTGGTCGACTACTTGGTTTATAAACCTATAAATACTACCAGGATGGTCATTAGATTTTTAAGCAAGTAGAAGAGCCATCAGATTGGAGATAAATTTGTTGTACTCTGTTTTTTATTTTTCACATTGCCAAAATAGTGCTAGAACTGCATTTTTAACTTTCATGGTGAATTCGGCCCGTTGAAGTTCGTGGTGTGCTTGTAGAAGGTAGCCATGACTTCTTGGGGGCGGCACCAATAGTCTAGTGATTGTTCTTATGTTTATTTATGCATTTTGTAATATAAATTTCCCTTTCTTATTTCTTGCAGGTACATGTTTTTATTTAATTAATTAGTTTGTTGTAGCTCACTGTTTTACTTCTCTTTTGTAGGTTAGATGATGATATGTGATAGTATGTGTTGATTTTATAGACTAGGAACAGGCTTGCAAGTCTCTTTACTAATTCCATGTGCAATTAAAATGTCTCTCTCTCTTTACTAACCCTCATTTGCAATTAAATGTTAAATCTTGCTTTCTTTTACAATTTTACAGTCAAGTTTAGAATAGATTTTTAATTAGAACATAACATAGTTTTAATTTGGGTTTTCTTTGATAGGGATGTTGATGGATGGATAGATTTAATTCCTATTCTTAGTTTTCTTACTTTAGTTTTAGATAGATTTCATTTTCTTCATTATTGGTTAATGTAATTGTCAATTTACTTCTTGATATCATCGTTTAATTTATGTTTTTAATTCATCATAGCTTGAATGATTAGAATAGACATAGCATAGTTTTCCTTTATGCAATTTCCTTTCATAGATTAAAATGAAATTAAATTTCTTAGTTAAATAATGATGATCTTGTTATATTGTTGATGGTTTGTACATGAATATGCAAGGTATTTAACATTACTTTTATCATGGCTAAGTTTTCATTGCACTGTTTACTTCACACCTTTCATTTTTCCATTGAAATTAGTATTGAGCTTATACCATTAGAACTGTCCTTTGTTGTCAAGGGTCATCGATATATCGTCTATCACCACCGAAGGCATTCACACAACCACCAGCATTACATTTGAGTGTTTCATAAATTAAAGATAGTTTATTTCTTTCATAGATTAGAAGATATAGTTTCTTGTTTTCATAAGTTTAGTTGGTAGTCTTTCTTTCTTTCAATAGAATAGATTTCCTTTCATGCATTGCATTGAGCATTTAAATTTCCTTTCACGCATTAGAAATAGTTTTGCATTAGGCATTTAGTCCACTTACCTCTTAGGCTAGGTAGTTGTTCAATGAGAAGTCTTTGCTTACTTGTCTATTTGCTTTTGTAGGTTAGTTAGTTGCCTTTGCTTGTTTGTCTATTTTCTTTAATGGGTTAGATAAGTGTTTTTTCATACTTGCTTATTTATTTTCTTTCATAGGGTAGTTTCTCATTGAATGTAGGTTGGCAAGTTAAAGAAGTTTGTTTTTGTCATTTGCTTATTATGCTTAGTAGTTTGCTTTTACTTATCATTAAACTAGTTTTCTTTGAATAGGGTTTTTACTTGCTTTCTTAGGAGCTATCCATCAGTCCTTGGCCCAAGAGTACTTAGGTTACCTAGTTTCAAGTTTCTTAGTAGGGTTTTCTCATTAGATAGGTTTTCTTGAGTAGATTATCCTTAGATAGTTTATTTCCTTAGTTAGACTATATTCCTACCAACCTTTTACCTTTGTCATATATTTTTATACAACTCCAAGTTTACTTACCCTGGGTTGACAATTTAATTGAGGGTAGTTTAGTGTCTTTTTTAGTACATATAAATCACCTAACATTTTGGCGCCATTTCCAGGGAATACACTGACATGAAGGGTATACACCCTAACACATCCATCCATCATATATACACCCAGGTGGAAGTAACACCTGTTAGGCAACCCCAGAGAAGGATGAACCCATCACTCAAAGACATAGTCAAGGAGGAAATCCAAAATTTGTTAAATGTCGAATTTATATATTCCATCTCCGACAGTAAGTGGGTATCCCTGCTTGTAGTGGTTCCAAAGAAAGTGACCAGGAAATGGAGAATTTGTGTTGATTTCCAGGAACTCAATAAGGCCACTCTGAAAGACTACTTTCCTCTTCCTTTCATTGACCAAGTTCTAGATACCTTGTCTAGAAAGAAGTATTTCTCCTTTCTAGATGGGTACATCGGGTACAAACATATTCTTATAGCACCCAAGGACCAGGACAAGAGTACCTTTACCTATCCTTGGGGCACCTATGCCTATAGGGTCTTACCATTTGGATTGTGTAATTGCCTTGCCACTTTTCAACGAGCAGTATTAGGGATATTTTCCGATCTTATTCATGATTGTGTGGAGGTCTATATGGATGAATTCACAGTCTATGGAAACACTTAACAGGATGCCTTAGACAACTTAGAAAAATTCCTCATCAGATGTCAGGAAATGAACCTATCTCTAAGTCATGAAAAATGAAAAATGTTGTTAACTAAAGGAGTGGTTCTAGGAAATCATGTTTCATCTGAAGGAATAAAATTCGATCCTGCAAAGATTGAGGTCATTATTAGAATTCCACCTCCCAAGACTCAGAAAGAGGTGAGAATCTTTCTTGGACATGTCAGATATTATCGACGGTTTATTGAAAATTTTACAAAGATTGTTGCACCTATGTTTGGATTATTGATAAAAGATGTTGATTTTTTTTGGACTGAGCATTGTCAAACTACCTTTGAAACCCTAAAATCCAAAATGTCTGTGGCACCAATTCTTAGAGGGCCCAATTGGACTCTCCCATTTCATATACCCACTGATGCCTCTGACACTGCAATAGGAGGGGTATTAGGGCAGAAAGAAGACCAAGAGTCCTATGCCATTTATTTTGTAAGAAAGAACTTGTCCCCTGCCGAGTTAAAATACACAGTCACCGAGAAAGAGTTATTGGCAGTTGTTCATGCTATTAAAAAGTTTCGTCATTACATTACAGGTTATGAAGTATTTGTACACACCGATCATTATTCCATTAGGTTTCTCATGAAAAAACCTATAACTAATGGTCGAGTGACTAGGTGGCTCTTGTTATTGCAAGAATTTAATATTACTATGCTTGACTGACCTAGAAAGGATAATGTAGTAGCTGACTTTCTTTCCCGCATAAAGAATGAGGATGATGATACCCCTGTAGATGATAGTTTCCCAGATGAGCATCTCTTTGCCCTTTCCATCAATACCCCATGGTTTTTGGATATGGAAAACTATCTAGCCACTAGGAAGTTACCATCTCATTTGTCACCTCATGAAAAGTGGAAAATTATTACACAAAGTGCTAATTACTCTTGGGTTGGTCATGATTTTTTTCGCACAGGTCCTAATTTGATTATTCGTAGATGTGTCCGAGAGGATGAGGCACTTGATATACTATGAAGTTGTCATGATGGACCATGTGGTGGCCATTTCTCTAAAAAATGTACAACATATAAGGTGTTACATTCAGGTTACTATTGGCCTAGCATTTTCAAAGATGTTGCCAAGTATGTGAGAAGTTGTGATAGTTTCCAAAGGATAGGTAGACCTATGTCAGCTAATGAAATTCCTTTACAAGCCGAAGTTATGATAGAACCCTTCGAAAAATGGGCCCTCGACTTTGTAGGACCAATTTCACCCATGTCCCGTAGGAAGAATTATATCTTGGTTTGTACAGACTATGTCACCAAATGGGTAGAGGCAAAAGCCCTATTTAGGGCCACAGAGAAGTCTGTTGTCGAATTCATCTATGAAGACATATTTACCTGCTTCGGTGTCCCTTGTGAAATTGTTATCGACCAAGGCACTCAATTCACTTCCAAGATGATGAAAGAGCTAATAGAGAAATATGGGATTAAACATTGTAAATCTTCTCCATACCACCTGCAAGCCAATGGTCAGGTAGAATCCAAAAACAAAGTTCTGAACACCATCTTGACCAATACTATTCAGTTACATCACCGATATTGGGCTAATAGGCTCCCAGAGGCTTTGTGGGCATACCGAACTACCTGGAGAAATACACTGGGCATACCCCTTATGAGCTAGTGTACGGGAAACAAGTAATTTTACCAATAGAATTCCAAGTAAGGACCTTCCGTATTGCCACAAAATTAGGATTTAACCTGGATGAGGATCGTAAGAAATGATCCCTACAGTGGAATGATTTGGATGAAATTAGGCAAGATGCCATCCAATGGACGATATTAGTCCAGAACTAGAGGAGCAAGTGGCATGACAAGTTTATTAAAAAGAAACACTTCCAGCCTGGTGATTGGGCCCTATTTTTTGATTCCTGGTTCAAAACCTTCAAAGGAAAACTTACCACCCATTGTTTGGACCCTTACGAGGTAGACACTGTATATGAAAATGGAGCTCTAAAAATTAAAACAATTGACGATGGACAAGTCTCCTTTGTGGTAAATGGACACTGACTTAAATTTTATCATAAGCCCATTTCCAGAGAAGATTTTCTACAGGTCATGACAGCCGATAAGGCATTGGCCTTAGTAGATGGGGAAGCCCCCCCTTGTTCTTGAAATTTTTTTTTAAATATTTCCTATTGTATATATGTAAATAGTTTTTGTTAATAAGGGAATTCTAAGAGGTTTTTGTAAGTATTTATTTCACCAGGAGTACACAGTTTCAAGAACTTTCTTCACAATATTGTTATCCTTGAATTTTGTGTCTGCTAAAGCATAAAATAAATAGTGACTTACTATAATTAGCCATGTTTTTGCAAAATTATCATTTTTAAGGCATTCTAAAGCAGTTGCTCTTGAAACTCTTCACCACTGTATAAGGAACTGATACCATACCTATCAAGCCTAGAGGTCTCTCATACAGTTTTACCAAGAAACTTGAGTAAGTGAGTCAAGTGTCTTTATCAAAGAGTAACAAGGAAGTCTAATTAGCAGTTAGTCATGGAAACATCACAATAACTACAAAAGAAGAAAGTGAGTTGACCCTAGAGATACCTTTTTGTTCTTTCTTGATGGTACCGTCCACTACACACTAAATAGCTTGATTATATCATATATTTAGATAGGCCATGTCTGCTTAAGTACCCCTTACATCAGGACAACCACTAATAATATAATGAAAATTCATCCTCTAACATAAATACCATCTCAATTGGAAATAAAAAAGAAAGAAAAATTGTTTTCAGAGATGTCCCCCCATCTTCTTGCATAAGAAATCTTATATTAAAATATTAAAAGATGGAGGACCAATCTCTGAGGGTTTAAGAGGCTAACCCACTAGGATACTGAACAGGTCTACTAGAAGCGGGTACTGGCCTGTGGTATGACTAGGAAAACTCACCTGCATACTGAACAGGCTTGCTAGCAGTGAGGCATTCTACCCAACGAAGATGATAATCTGACAAAAACAAATACTAAATTTAAACTTCTCCTTATGTACAACATTACTTGCAGACAAATATAACATGGAGTATGTGTGGTTAAGCTAAGGTTAATGAATCTCATCAACTTTCCATTGGGAAATTAATTTAATACTATCTTGAAACTCTCTTGCCTACCTCTTCTTATCTATATATAGGATCTCTTATCCTATAGGTGGGGCCATATCCTAACTGTCTCATCAGACCAATCTATGAAATTTCATCTTTACACTTGACATACGGTAAATCTTCGGCTATTGGGGGATACTGACTAGTTTCCTATACTTTTGATTGTGAGGTGTCACAATACTTAGGTGTGGGGGAGGGGTTCATGAGCTGACAAATGATCATTTCCTAGAGAAAAGAGTCTTTGCAAGAATTTTTGTATTATTACCATGATATAGGTTATTACATTGATAGTCATGTTATTTTTAAATGCTTAACTCATGTGTGCTATACATTGTTGAACTTATGCTTAGCAGGCCACTCTTTATTGATTATTTAACAGACCACTCTTTATTGGTTATCTTCCATTACAAGTTTCATACTATAGGTTTGACAATACATGTTTTATTCTTGCTATAACTCATTCATTATAGGTTTTGACATTATATGTCATATGCAAGAAGAATGAGTGAGCATGTAGCACTCTGCCTCTACTCATTAATCACTATGGTTGTCAAAAACACTTCAAAATTGCAGGCTATCCATTATAAGAGATGAAAATTCACTTAATACAGGGGTGCCGAATGAAGTATTGTATGAGGTGCCAGATGAGGTGTCGGATGAGATGTCATTTGAAGTGTCATTTGAAGTTCCATTAAATTGCATACCAGTAACTGTCCTAGATTCCAGGTAACTAGAATTCAATTCCATTCAATTATATTGGTTTCAGGCATTGATTAAATATGCTTCATATGGTTATGATCAAATGTCCAAGTCAACAGACTTGGACATTGATCTAATTACGCACCAGTACATTGCTCCAAGTTGAGCCTTTGAATTCGAATTCTTCACACATGGTAGCTCATGCCCATATGTGGGAAACATACTCCACCATAAGAGCATACAAAATCGGGCTGGGCACTCTATTATCTCATTTTCCCTTGCTAATTACTCTCCTTTGCATTAAGAAATCGTGCCCAACCTCTGCCATCTTGTCCTCTGTCCAAAAACGCATTCATCCTATGCTAAATCTGTGTCATTTCTTGGGTCGATTTCGCCCTTTCTTGGTGAATTTAACTCTGTCACAATGCCCAAGATATATGAACCCTCCTCCTATGCAGACTTGTTTTCCATTCCAAAATTCGCACAGTGTAGGGATGTGTTCTTGTGTGTTGGCTGGGGGGCATTTCTGTCTAGTTTGCAAGGCCATGATGACGGTCTTTCTATGTAATTTGCAGTTTGTTTTGATGGAAAGATAGCACATGTAGGGTCTCTCAACTTTGTAGTCACAGAAGAGTCAATTATTGTCGCAACAAAACTTCCAAGAATGGGAGGTAGATGGTTCAAGAATCATCAATTACCATGCTCAAGTTACAACAGGGTGTTTAAGCCCAAATTCGAGAGCAGTTCAGGAGAAAAAGGGTATGCTAAGGAGTGGATAAAGCCAAAATTGGTCAATCCCCTCATCATCATCACAAGGTTAATTACATGTGAAGGTATATACTCCACCTTCAAATATTGTCATTTTAGATTGCTGTCTCATTTTTTGTTCAACAAACCCTTGAAATTTCCCTTTTATTTTCTCAAAAGCTTGGAGAAGATGTCCTCTCAAGTGAGGAAAAATGTGACTAACCCCCACAATAGTCTCTTCCACCACGGTTTGATCAAACTCCTTGTTCTTACCGAACTAGAGAAATAGGGGAAAAATTGGGATGCCTTTATCTACCAATTTGCAAAACCTCACTTAACAGTTAAGGCCGACAAAAAACCACTTGGCCTAAAAATTATCTCTCCATCCAAGCCTCTCTCTCCAAGAACTCCAAACTCCCTTGCAAAAACCCTCTCTTTACCAGAACAATACCAAAATCTTGTTGATATTCCTACTTCTTCATCGGGGAAAAAGGCCAATAACAAAGACCAAAAGAATCCTATTGTTGACCCCTCAATGCCTTCATTTTATCTTGATCCTACACCTAATAATCCCCAAGAATTAATGCAACAAGAATTTCCCATCATTCCCACAAACAAGAGAGGAGCCAACCGATTTGGTAAGGGACCCTTTTAGAAGAGTACCCAGGACATAAGAACCAAGCCTTATGCAAAACCTCCACCTACTTCGGATCCCATCCAAGTGTCCTCCAACCTTGAGAGCCCTCATAAGAAAATTAGGGAATTCTCTGTGAAAGGATTAGAGCCACTAAGGAAAAAAAAATCAGAACCTACCTCACCTTTCTGATCTCCCATCACTCCTACTTCACCCATGCCTACTCTAGATCCTAAAATTGATAAATTGTCCACATCTTTCAAAGGACCTAAGCCTTCCTTGGAGATCACTGATATTAGACCAACTATAGAGGATATACAAAAGGAAAACCATCAACTTCTCCAACAGTTGGAAGAGAGGAAGACAATAGATGCACACCTCCATCATGACAATGTAATCCTTCAGGCAAAAGTTAACTCCCTTCAATGGTTAGTCGATGGGATGACCCAATCTAACTGTAGCCTCATAGCACAATTAAAGCAACATAAGAAGCACAAGGCTAAGCCTACACAGCAAAAAGGAGAGGCTTCTAAAGATGACCCTCCTCAGTAAGCCTAGTTCCGAGGGAAACTTCTTTTTGTTTGCAGTGGGACCTGAAAAATTGTAAGTGTGGGGGTAATGTTGGGCCCGAGATATGATCATTTTCATGACGTTATTATACACTTTTTGACATATGTACATATGCGTTTTTCATCTTTTGAAGGATCTTTTTGAAGAATTTTGTGATAAAATGGTATAATCGGCATAAGGTACATGTAATTCGTGTTTTATGATTAAATCAAGTTTAATTTATCATGTTTTTATGCTTCCAAGAGTTAATTCATGTTTTTCTTCTATTACAGGGAAAAACCCACCATGTTTCTTGATCCAACACTTGATCCGACACTTGATCCAACACTCGTTCCAGTACCCGATCCAGCACTTGTTCCAGTACCCGATCCAACACTCGTTCCAGCACCCAGTATTGCACAAAAATGTAAGGCGAGTTGGTGGTTATGGTATTGATGACTAGTGATAGAAAAATTGAGCACGTGTATTTTGTTTATCATCACCCCCTCCGGCTACTAAGCTCAATACAACTTGATTTCAGTTGTCCAAATAAGGTGATTATTGGCTTCCTCCATTTTGTTAGTTATAGCCGCATTTATTGTATTTTTCTGAATTTAGAGGTGGTTCGACCCTCCTGTGGTCGACCACTTGGTTTGTAAACCTATAAATACTGCCAGGATGGTCATTAGATTGTTAAGCAAGTATAAGAGCCATTAGATTGGAGATAAACTCATTGTACTCTATTTTTTATTTTTCACATTGCCAGAATAGTGCCAGAACTGCTTTTTTAACTTTCATTGTGAATTCGACCTGTTGAAGTTTGTGGTGTGCTTGTATCTAGATCCTAAAATCATGCATGATGACTAGGCTAGGCAATCTTAACTAAATCATTAGTCATCACTTGAGGATATATTACTAATATCCTAAATGAATAATACAAATATAGGTGACAATTTAGACTTAGTGATTGGTAGAGGTAATCCATAGGCTAACAATCCCCCCTTCAATCACAAGTCCAATCAATAATATCAACAATGAAGCATAAACTAGTATCAATTCCAAGTCTTCATACTGAAACTCTTGAGATGAGCCTTAATGAAGAACTGCCTAAAAAATCGTCAATCTGGATGTTGAATGGTTCATCTGAAATGAACTGGAAGAGAGTTGAGATATGGAAGAGAACAAGATGTAATATCTTAACATTCCCTGATTGCTTGACAATTTGATCATTTTGCCAAGTATTTTAGCTAGAAGAATCTGATGTCTTTTGTTAATTTTTGAACATTTAGTATCACCACTCTACTATCAGTGTATCATTGAAAGTGATCTTTGAATCAGTGGTTTGGGATGACCACTAACCAATTGATACCATGTATCTAATGGTTTTTGTATAACCACTAACCAATTTTGACGCTTTTAGGTGTCCAATAGCATCCCAGTGTATAATGTGTATGATTTAATTGCAAGTCATTGAACCATAATCTTTTCAAATTCTTCCATCTCTAGAAAATATCATTATGTAATCATGTGAGCCAGGATGCATGCAATTTGTTCACTTAATGTAAACTCCAATCTGATGAGAGTGAACCAAGAGAAGTGAATCAACATCTAGTCTGACACATCCCTGGAAATGCCTGACAACTCAATCAAATGCCAAGATGTAATGCAGAAGGATCCTCTTGTCCTCTGCTAGGTCGAATGACCATCAATGTGAACCAAATTTCCACATCATTACTCTCAAAATCAAAATTAACATCCCAATTATGTATGATTCAACTTAAAATTATTGAACCATAATTATGTTCAATTCTGTCATCTACAGACCGCAATTTCCCATTTGGAAAATTTCATGCCCATCTAGCATATTTGATGTTTGTTGTTGTCGAAACTTTTTGTCTGGCAATCATATTCAATTCCATCATCAATTCCCCCCCATGTCAGCTGAAAGGAGAGACCACAAGTGGTTTCATGAACCATTGTCACTGGAATTTTGAACTCCCCCCCTTAAGGTGCATGAGAGTTTCATCATTGTACTCCCTGCTTTGATGCTCAAGAGAGTACCATACTTGTTCCATTTGAGTACAATAGAATGTGGGCATGCGGAAAAAAACCACATGTTATCTCATCTTGTGAGGGCCATGATCGAAAGATATGCCATAAGGGGACCACTTATGTGAGATACAAAAATGTTATGTTCTACAAGATTGGTCTTTACTCAAGATTGAATTCTTCGGTAAGACTTATATAATCTCGTGTTTGTTGATCACCATGTCCAAGGATCAATCCACTCATAGTGAACCTTCAATCTTGTAGGTTTCTTTAGTGTTGAACATTTGTCTAAAGAATGGTTATGCTTACCACAATGCTGGCAAGGATGGAGATCAAAACACTGATTCTCCTTGTGACCAACTCAATTACAATGTTGACACTTATCATTCTGATGTTGAACTGGAACAGGGGAAAGTGAATCTTCTTGAAGAAATCCAACACTTTGGAACTTGATAGGTCTGGAATAATCGAGAATATGAAAGGTAACTTCCTTGTCATATCCAAGTCATGTTCTATTCTTGTTGTAGATGATTTCTTCCCAAGTTCTGATGATGGGCTTGGAAAGTATATTCTAAACCTATTGCTTTGAAATCCATGGAAGTGGATTTACTGCATGTTGTTGCAACATTGAAAGGTTTTTTTCACTAAATTCAAAAGAAAACTCTTGAAATGTAGGTTCATGAATAGCTTCATCTTTGTCTTCATCTGGAGTTGTCTTACTAAGTTTCTCCTTCACTGACTGTTGATCAAAAAAATCATCATCATTATCATAGAGAGGGTTGTGCTGAACAAAAACTAGTTCAGAACATTTCACTAGATGTTGATTTTTGAGATCTATCAACTCACCATTCAATAGTCGGTATAGAGATTGAAGAGGTCTAACTTTATCTTGCATCACTTGCAAACAGGTTAGCACTGATTGAAGAGTTGCTTTGTTTAATATTATTGTGTTGTTTTCAGTGATGTTTATTAGAGTGTTCAATAACTCTAATAATTATAGATTTCGATCCATTTCAAAACACTTAAAAAAAGGTCTCCTTGTGTAGGTAGGTCCTAATTACAATTTGACTCGACAGAAGAAGGCTTATCTACAACTTGCTCAATTGAATCACTCTCTTGAACTTCACGCTCGCTTGATTTTGTTTCATGCTCGCTTGTACTCGCTCGCTTGAAATTTTCTTTCTTTCTTCCAAGAAGTTGAGGATGTCGATTACCACCAAAAAAGCATCCCAAAGACTTGATGGTTACAATGATTTGATTTTCAAGTACTCAACCTTGTCAATTTTGACTCAAAATGACTCTAGGGTGTCGAGCTCAGCTGAAAATGCACCTTATGACAAATTCAATTCAACTCAACTTGATTTCAAAAAAACAAGTAAACTTACAAAAGGACAATTTGCAAGTTACAATAAATCCTAATTCTGAAGTTGAATTACTCTTCAAATTTGAATGTGTTGTCGATGCTTTTGAATGTAGTTCTCCTTTGATTATGAGCTTGACTTGTTCATTGCTTTAATATTCTTTGTTGATTCTTGATTTGCATTACTTTTGCTTGAATTCATGTGCAAGAGTAACATTGTGCTAGAGCTTGTGTGTGTTGTGTTTAAAATTGCAATTGTTTTATCATCAAAACTAGACAATAAACGTGAGATCGGAAGA
>CBVK0102051941.1:0-18711 GCA_900067695.1 Picea abies
TTCCGATCTCACGAAGAGGTCTTCCTCAAGAGATGGAATGTCAAAGAGGATCCTATGATATTGCTAAACAAACTTAATAATATAGAGAAGAATGAGAATGCTATTGTTAGGGAGTTCCATACCAAATTCCGAACGATATTACAACAAATCCCTAGAAACCATCATCCTGGACCTCGGTTCCTCGTTTTTTTTTATACAAAGGCATTTTTCAAGACAATCAAAACGTCTTCTTGATATAAGAATGCCAAGGAAAATCCAAGAAGCTTATGACATTGCCACGGAAGTCAAAACCAATATCTCGTCATCCAAGGTAGAACAATCCTTTTTTCCAGAAGTCAAGGTGTGTGAGCCCAAAGATACCCTATATATTCCCAAGAGAGTACCCTCCCTTGAGACCTATGTTCAAGAAACCTCGAAAGATTTAGAACAAGACATCAGTCAACAAGAGGTTGAGGAAGGAGATATTGATGAAGGTTACCAGTACCACGGGGATCAACAAGAATTCACTCATGCCTCTAGAAAGGATAATGAGGACCTGGTTGAAGAGACAGAGCCTGAAGATATTAAACATGATGAAGTATTGACTTGTGCTCCTCCCTCTGATGAAACCCTCCCAAATCCTATTTTTCTTGCACATGAAGAAGTAAATACAGTAAGTTGTTTTCCTTTCCAAGAATCTGATGATGCTTTATTTTATGATTTGAAAAGTGAAGAAGTGTTAGAGGAGCCCTTGGATGTTTTAAACACTCCATGTTATGATAAATTTGATGACTATGTTGATAATATTGATGAATTCATACATATTGAAAAGTGTAAATGGGATGTGATTGAATATGATGGGGATCCCATTTACGACATTGAGGGTCATTTCCAAAAGTTTCCTTTACAACTATCATATGAGGTTACTAATAGTTTTGAAATTTGGAAACAAG
This sequence comes from Picea abies, assembly GCA_900067695.1. Lineage (NCBI taxonomy): Eukaryota > Viridiplantae > Streptophyta > Pinopsida > Pinales > Pinaceae > Picea > Picea abies. The sequence continues at coordinate 933 of CBVK0102051941.1, forward strand.
GAGATGACATGATTACAAACTTTTTTCAAACACCCAAGGATCCCTGGTGCTATGTTCTCCTAATGATTTCCGGTCATACCTTGAGGATTTTGATGAATATTCCTTTGAGCACTTGGATTTATTCCATGAAGAAGATTATCAAGCACCGTTGTGCTTAGATATTGATAAAGGTGAGGACATTGCTTTCCCAGAGAGGTATCCTTATGACAATGTCTTCCATCTCCCTTTGACTATTTTATCTCGTCATGTCACTAAAGGTGTCGTTGGGAGGGATGCCCTTTGTCTTAAGTTTTCTTCGAGGTGAAGCTTACCTGTAGAATTCAAGGGTAGGTTGAATACCTCAAGAAGAAGTTTGTTATCTCAATATTCCAGCCTTCCTTTAAGAAATTGTCAGTCATCCCCTAGGTTCTTGCTAGTTCTTTCCCAGACCTCAGATTGTGAAGACATCCAACGAAGCCAACCTTTAGACTCTTTCAGTGATTCTATTGAACCTTTGATTTTTCATGATCCCTCTCTGAGATGGATTGAGCACTTTCATAAAGGTGTGAATTGGCATGATTGTGTCCCTCCCTCCCGCCTCCATGAGCTAGACTTTACGATTTCCGATGATACAATATATTTTCCAACGCATTTTATTTGTGTGCTTGACTTATCATTGTTTTGGTTTATGATGAAGCACATAGGCATGTATTAGGAGACATTGCTAGGATGGTTTCATTGGCTATTTGAATACACCTAGCATTCAACCAATAGGTAAGTAGAGGTAAATACGTAGGAATTTACATTCATTGTATATACCATTTGCATATCATGCTAGAGTAGTGTAGTTGTAGTTTCATTTCCATTTGTACATATACTTACTTGTATTTCATTGTATCATACATGAGTCATTTGTGATATCACCACCCCAAAAGATTACTGATCATTTTTGTTGAGATCTAGCAGGAAACATGTCATACCAGATATGTTGAGGTTCTCATGCGCTCTACGGTGAGCACATGTCCCCGAGTTGGAGCTAGATGTTATCCCCTATCCTAGGTATAACTAAGGAGATTATGTCTTGAGGCCCACAGGTCCTAGACATGGAGTACCGAGAGCCATATTGACTTGAGCTTGGCCCTGGAGGGCCCATATTTTCTTCATCACCTCCCATCTATCAGCAACAACAACATCCATCCCATCGGCCTGGTTCTGAAGTAACAACGGGTCTTGCTCCATGAGGTAATGAGTTCGGGTATCATGGTATGTGTCACTATGATTCTTAAAACATTTGAATATATGTATTGAATTCTCTTTTGCTTCATGATGTTTGCTTTGAAATTATGCCTTTTAACTTGTCCATACCTGGGAGGGATGATATAATGCTCTAGTAAGTTGGTTCGCTTAGGGATGAGTTGCCACTATGTGGGTCTATGAAAGGTCATCATTCATTCCTTCCATATTTATCACTTTTCATCATTTTCCCTCGCATCTAGCCCCTACATTGGTTTGGGCATTGAGTTTTCCAAACTAGTAAGGCTTGTACCTTACCTTGTGGGAAGAAGGGGCTAAAGGCCCAGAGGGTAAAAGTAGTTGGAAAAAGTTAAAAGCCAAGATCAAACCTTGAGATGCTTCGCCATGGATCCCCAAGAAAGGAATAAAAGAATTCTCAACAAGAAAAGGAGGGGACCCATACAATAAAATAAAAATCAAGACCTAGTTGGTGGATAGCGGGTCTCATCGTGATCCAACCTATTAGGTCCATGGGCATGTAGCGTTATGACACTACTATTCATCTGGTCACCACTCCAGGGTAGTGGCTCTTGGTGGCATAGCCAAGAGAAAGGGGGTCTCATCACGATCCAACCTTCTCATCTTCATGAAATGCTTGTGGGTAACATTGTCACCACTGGTCACTAGGCCAGGGCAGTGTCCTCTAGCTATTCTCTTGAAAGAAAAAGCAATAAGACAAAGAATAAAAAGGCATTGAATGGGCTCGGAAACACTTGCATCCATGACAAGGTGCAACTCACCCTCTATAGAGGCACCCATAGGTAAGACCTAAATTTCCTTGTTATCATTGCACCCCTTGCCCAAACATCCCCTACACCATCTCATGCATTTACATGACCTAGATTGGAAACACCCCACACCTAAGGAGGATTATCCCAATAGGACATCCTGAGACCCTCTCCAAACCTGGCTTGTTAAATAACATAACGCCTTTGAGCATTTGTCTAGGTAAAGGGGGGTTTGATGCACACGTTAGGGTAACTTGATTATTAGATGTTATTAGCATTGTTATGATCCTTGTGACTTATGATCCCATGGAGGGCATGCTTGTTGTTGTTGCAAGACCATGCCTGATGGACAGGTACATTTGGGGAGATGATTAGCTTAGACCTCCATGGGGATAAAATCCCACCATATGGATGTTGAGACCCCATCCAAGGACCGAGGGATACCTGAGGCTTGCACCAAAGAAAAGGGAGAACGTTCCACCAGAGGCACTTTGGCCCTTAAAGGCCCCTGACATCATCATTCTGAGCCTTGACATCATCCAGTTGGGGTGTTAGGCATGAGGATTGTTTGGTTGGCACGTGTGGCAGTTTCTGAGGGGTTTTGAGCCATAACGTTTCACTTTGGAGGCCTATCGTTCCAAGAAGGGGCCCAATGTCACCCTAGGAGGGGCATGACGTCATCTCTAAAAGATAAAATTAGGGTTTTAATTGTCAATTTTATGTAAAACTAGATTTTTGATGTAAACTGACAATGTCGACCTTTTTTGAACTAAAATGTAATTAAAGGTCACTTGTATTGTATAAACAAGGAAAAACCTCGTATATTTTCATCATCTTTCACTCACACAAGTGTGAGGTCTGAAATTTAGCCTCTTTTAAGGCTTATTGGCTAAAATAAGTGGTGCACAACTCTTAGAGGACGATTATCTTGGTGTATTTTTGCATTTTCATGGTTGAAAGTCTTCATTAGGGTTTGTGGCTAGATTATTCTTGATGAAGTATGTAGAAATCTGCAATCCTTCTTTATTTTGAATGGTTATGGTGTATTTACTTGTTCATTTATAAGATTATGAAATTGCTAGTGTGAAACCCTAGGAGAAAAGCACATGTTATTGCCCTTTTCTTAATAACTCTTGACCTACTTTACTTTGTTAGAAGATGCCTCCCTTGAAGGATATACTAGAGCCCTAGTAGCACTCTAGTATTATTGCTTCATTAATCTTTCATATTTTATTTCAAGCTTGACCTAAAGAAGAAGGAAAACGTTAGGGCCTAGGGTTACCTACTTCCTTACACCTTTTCCTTCTAGGGTTTTTAGATTTTGAGGCCTTAGGTTACTAACACCTCAACCATCCTCCCTCTTCCTTTATCTCACCTATTATTATTTGTGTTTTCCCTCTAAGATTTGTCGCTGCAATATTGACTCCAATTATCCTAAAAGGCACTAGTTCATACCTTGCAAGTGATTGATTGATTGAAACAACGCTTAAACCATTTATTCTAAGACCTATATAACTACTTTAAATTAGACTAACGTGCTAACTACTTTCCTGTTGCTGCAAAAGATTGCTACAACCATCTATAACATAAGAAAATTCATCTTAAAAGCAAGTTTTAAAGCTGATTATATTGCCATCATTGCTTCTGACAATTTATTAGCATTTTGTCAAGTTTATGTAATCATTTATGGTCATTTTTTAAGCTTTATTGAGGCACAATTGTGAGGCTATTGCTATATATACATTGTTGTTATAAATACTTCTGTTGTTTTAGATTTTATATTAGCTTGTGCCTTTTTATCAAAGTCTATGATTTTATGAAGCACTAACATCATATGGTACTTGCAAATAGTATTTTTCTTGTTGTCTTGTTTTGGGCAGGTACATTTAAATATTACTTTGCTTCATCTTATTAAAACCTTTGGGACTTTTTGATCAAAGTGACCTGTGAGAGGGGTGGGAATTTCTTGATACTTTTACCTTAGCCTTCTCAAACCCCCAAGTCACTGGGGACGTCTCCCCTGGGGTACTACCCTAAAGAGAAAGAGGTGTCTTGTTTAGGTGACAGTGATATGACAACCTCATGTTACTCCAATTTAGTGTTCATTAGCCTTTGGCTTTTGGGAAAGTACAAATTGCACGATAACATTTTTCGTGCCCTTGCTGGGGACCATTGAGTCAATTTTCCTCAAGACGACACTTTTTCGGTAAGCCTTTCCCTCAAAGCCTTTTATCTTATAAAGCTTACCTGGCGACTCCACTGAGGGTGATTCCCTCTTTTCCTTTTGATGATCCCTAGAAGGATTATCTGGAAACTCCACTAATGAAAAAGCCAACCATGGCTTCTCAATGGGACCCAATAAATTTAAGCCCTTGAATATGAGTAAAATCCCAGGTTACCCTCAGAAAATGCCTCTAAGGTATGAAAAATGGCTCCCTAGATTCACTAGTAGTGACGAAGAGAATGTTGAGGACCATATGTGTGACTTTTGGGGCTTCTTTCAACTCCATCCTATTAGTGATGATGTTGAAGATCTGCAATGAATATTTTCTCTGCCACTCTTCATGAAAATGCCAGGAGATGGTATGATTCCCTCCCTGATGCTAGTATTACATCCATGGATCAATTAGAAGAGGTCTTTCTTAAGAGATGGAATATCAAAGAGGATCCTAGGGTGTTGCTAAACAAAATTAATCATGTAGAGAAGAATGAGAATGAGACTATTAGGGAGTTCCATACCAAATTCTAGAAGACACCTCCCTTGAAGGATATACTAGAGCCCTACCTTAGTAGCACTCTAGTATTATTGCTTCATTAAGATTTCACATTTTATTTCAAGCTTGACCTAAAGAAAAAGGAAAACGCTAGGGCCTAGGTTTACCTACTTCCTAGCACCTTTTCCTTCTAGGGTTTTTGGATTTTGAGGCCTTAGGTTACTAACACCTCAACCATCCTCCCTCTTCCTTTAGCTCACCTATTATCATTTGTGTTTTCCCTCTAAGAATTTTCGCTGCAATTTTGAATCCATTTACCCTAAAAGGCACTAGTTCATACCTTGCAAATGATTGATTGATTGAAACAACTCTAAACCATTTATTCTAAGACCTATACTAACTACTTCTAAATTTAAATTAGACTAACCTACTAACTACTTTGTTGTTGTTTCAAAAGATTGATACAACCATCTATAACAACATGAAATTCATATTAAAAGCAAGTTTTAAAGTTGATTATATTGCCATCATTGCTTCCGACAATTTACTAGCATTTTGTCAAGTTTATGTAATCATTTATGGTCATTTTTTAAGCTTTATTGAGGCATAACTGTGAAACTATTGCTATATATACATTGTTGTTATAAATACTTCTGTCGCGTCATCTTTTATATCAGTTTGTGCTTTTTTATCAAAGTCTATGGTTTTATGAAGCACTAACATCATATGGTACTTGCAAATTTCTTGTTGTCTTGTTCTGGGCAGGTACATTTAAATATTACTTTGCTTCATCGTATTAAAACCTTTGAGACTTTTTTATCAAAGTGACCTGTGAGAGGGGTGGGGATTTCTTGATACTTTTACTCTAGTCTTCTCAAACCCTCAAGTCACTTGGGACGTCTCCCTTGGGGTACTACCCTAAAGAGAAAGAGGTGTCTTATTTAGGTGACAGTGATAGGAAAACCTCATGTTACGCCAATTTAGTGTTCACTTGCCTTTGCCTTTTGGGCAAGTACAAATTACACGATAACAAGACCTTTCAACAATTGACATAACTTTGCCACAAGAGCCATATTGAGACTTTTGATGGCTGTTTGCATGTGTAACCAGCCGACAGTTCATTTCACACATACCCAGGTCGGCATTGTATGCATTGTACTTTACATTATGGAAAGATGCCATGCTTGATTGGGCAGAGCTAACATCATATGCACTTTGTTCTGAGTCGGCCAATTACTTAACTGTTCAAAGTTTTTATATGGAAGCATATTTGGTATTTGTAATTGCTTATTGTAATGTATTTGATATTCTCCCTATTAAGGCGAATGTAGATATACATAATGAACCAATACAATTCTTGCACCCTGTACTATCTAAACATAAAGGAAGATATGGTTTTTCATTGTTCAAGACAATTTTGTTAAATAGTTCAGATACATGTTGGTTGGGAAAGACCCAAGAGAATAATTAGGGAAGCTGAGCAATTTCTGAGTGGAAAAGGCATTTGTATTCAAGAAGAAAACCATACATACATCTTGTTGTATGGTTGCCAAGAAAATCCCCTTCTACTTTTTATGTTTGTATGCGATATATATATTGTTGCACATGTTTGTCACTGGTATAAAATATGGTGCATTAAATTTGACAACAAAAGAACATAGAGGTATAGCTTCCACACCTCCGCACATGTGTATCCCCCGCATAGCAACATAACAACATAGAGGTATAGCTTATGCACCTCCGCACAGGTGTATCCCACACACAACAACACTTAGTCTAATAGTTATCAAGCGACGAAGGTATTGCTCGTTCCTTGTTTCTCCTTTTATCTCTCTAGTTCAAGTTTAGAGAGATATTTTAATATCATAATGTTTTTATGTACTTTATATATTTTATTTTTCTACTCATTTTACACAATCACTACAAGTAAATATTTTTATTTATTTTATACATTTTATTCTTCTACTCATTTTACATGATCACTAGGGTTGTGTTAATTGTAACGTATCAACTTTTCTAATCACTGTGCATTTCAATGTAAAGCTAAGCAAACATACACTTAATCATGGGATCCATTACATGCACATTACTTTTCTTAACTAGAAAGAAAATTCATTTCTTTGCTCAACATAAAATGATTTGTTTTTACCACCTATTACCGTGTAAAGTGTGGTTTTTTTCAAAGTATAGTTCTTCTAATGTCATAATATCTTTCTTCTTTGTTTATATTTATTTCAATATTAGTCATATTATTTTATTTTAATAGTTTTGTTGTGGTCCAAATGTAGACCATGTTCCAATTTGAAGGGTGTTGCGTTGACAAATTTTGCTCAAACCCATAAGTAATAGACAACATATATGATTTAACATTTTTATATGCAAGTATATTCTCAAATATGATAAGTTTTAATGTATGCATACTATTAAATAGGGACATGGCAAGCTTTAATATTTACACTTCTTGATTTAACATTTTTATATGCAAACATATTTTCAAATATGAGAAGCTTTAATATATGCACAATATTAAATATGGAGATGACAAGCTTTAATATATGTATATATGTAAAAATATATTTTGCTAGGCATATGCATATATGCATAATAATATTCTATTGTTGATAACATCAAGGACTATTGGAGTAGGTCTTTGTCTATGCATAAGCGCAGACACTTGTTCATAGTTGTGTGCGACACTTGTCCATAGTTGTGTGCAAACATTTCACATTGCTTATTGCACATGCGAATATCATATGCTAACATGACATTGAACAATTCACTTATTTACATTGCTTGAAACACATGCTAACCCCTCCATTGAACATTTCACTTATTTATTTACAAAGATTTATCTTTTTGCTTATTTTTACAAAGTTTTATGCTAAGTGTTTTTAATGCAAATACTTTATATTGCTTTCCACATATACTAACACCCTCATAAACAATAATGCTATTTATTTTATTTTATTGCATCAATTATCTTTGGACAATTATGAACTATATTTAAACAAGTGGGGTTGCTGAGCAACAAGTCCCTGCCAAGAAGGCATAAAACATGTGCTCCTTGAATCCTACAAGCTTATGTGGGATCCTCTGGTGCTCTCTATCTTGAAAAGCATAGGCCAATTTCAATTGAAGCTAGTGTGATCCTGTGGTGAAAAAGGTCATAGGCGATTGCTCTTGTTGCCCCAATGATATTAAGCATTGTTGTCGACTTAGTTCTTGAACCTATGTTTCCAATGCTTTGATGTGCCAAGAAAGCAAAAAGCATGTGCTTTGATGTGCGCCTAAAATTGAACCCAGAACAGAGAATCCACTTCACTCTATTTCTTTTTAAGTAAACTTAACGACCAAAGTATGTTTAACTATGTAGTATAATTGATAATACGCACCCAACATAATGGAAACCCTTGTTTGCGAATGTTGCAGTTGCCTGAGAAACTTGTAAGCCGGGATCAGGTAAATTTACATTGATTATTGAAGATATCCTTCCATCTCTTCTTCCCGTTGGTAGATTGTACGGAGGCCTTGGTAGATTGTACTGAGGCCCTCCTGCATGTCAATCAAGTTAAAACTTTTAGCATTGTTGAAAACTAGTTGTTGAATGAGAGAAACTAGGTGCAATGAATAGAAACTATCAATATTCCATGTTTATTGTGAAAATTTAAAGAGCAGTGAAAAACATGCTACGTGTGAAGTAAGAAGAACAATTGATAAATTATATATATAATTAACACATACAAATAAGAGAACATTATTTTATTGTATAAGTGTGTGAGGTAGTAACAATTATACATATCCTTCAATTTAGTTTTTTGTTATTGTCCTTACACCTTCCTTTTTAAGCCATGGACGTGCATAGATGAGGCTATCGATTTCTGCTCTCTATGACTGGTGAAAGCTTTTTCTTGAGATAATTAATCTGACTAAACTAACTCAACTCTCAGCAATGGAAGTTCAATGTTCCCATTTCCTTAAGTTACAAATTTCCTTGTCAATCCTTGGTTTCACCTGAATCGGGCTTTGGGAAAACCGACTCTACCTTTCATGCAAATTGAGGCCTTCTTAAGATCAAGTTTCGTGTTAAAATGACGTTACCCTTTCCAATTTTAACGATAGAATTATTTCACATGTCAACGATTGGCAGTTTTGCACATGTAAACTAAATCAATCTGCTTATATTTAAAACCCCTCGATAATATTAAGGTCGCCTCTATCTCATGCTTGGTTCCTCTAGTAGTTACACTTGATTTACTATTGTTACAACACCCACATTTATAGGGATTGTTAAAATTTGTTGAGTACAATTAGATGGTGGTGGGACTTTACTCCCATCTCGAACTAATTGTAATCTCAAAGCATTATCGAGGTTTGAAAGAAATAACCACAAATTTCAGTGAGCGTTTAGTCAGTTTTAATAAATTCTTATGGAAGTGTCTAAGAACGAGTATGAGAACGACTCTTTACTACAACATTTTTAGATAGAATCCAGACGATTTAAATTGCATCTAGTGGACCCACTGTCTTAGCTTCTAGCCTATGCATTATACGAGGAGAGTGATAACAATATTTTATTGGAAGCACTCGAGTTGTCGTAGAATTTAATTATGGATAAATGTGAAATTGTGAAACATGTGTTTACGCGTTCAACACAAAAGTGTTAAAATTCAAAATAAAATGAGTATTTCAATGAGTGATAAATATTTTATGCACTTTCACAAATTCACGATGTAATATTGATAGTTCCTTGTATTTTATTTAATAATTTAGATATCAGAAACTACAGATTTAAAGAAAATAAATTGTGCTTAAGTAAACAAGGAGAAGGTGAACTGAGTTAAACTAATCTAATGACTTTTCATGCGTCACCCTCCATGCACATTCTCAGCATGTGTGAAATCGATTTAATCTAATAAATTTTTAGGCGTCACCCTCCATGCATAGTCTGGACATTTGTGACTCGCTTTCCACATGTTCCAAATTTGTTATCTCTATACAATTGTCTCACATGCAGGTTGTCCCTGAAGCGAGGGATCCGAGCGAAGTTGGAGCCAACAATGAGGCAATGTAGCAGCGGTTCATTAGACAGTGGTTCCATCAGTTTATTTAGTGCATAAGCACCCAAGTGTATGGATTTACAACATTTATAATTTTAAGGTATTTGAGCATGATCAACATATTTTTGACTTCATGTCTAACACAAGTGTATTTGACACACAGGAAATTTATGAGGACATGAGGACTGATGCAGATCTTGAAAAAGAAGGAGTAATGAATCTGGAGACAAACAACATTCCAAAAGGTATGGTAACTCTAGAATCTTTGTTTGAAATGTTGTTTAAAAGTTTAGATCTAGAACCTACCTCTCCCAATGAAGAACATGGTGAGACATTCAACTTAGGTAGCTTCGTCACCATTGGCGCAATCCATCATGCATTAATTCTCGTCCTCTATTGTCTGCAATATTAAGCTTCTCTCGGGCAAGGGAAGGAAAATTATTGTACGACTTGTTTGTCCTTCACCATTGGCGCAATCCACCATGTATTCATTCTTGTCCTGGACCCCATAACTTCAACTTTTCAGGATACAAAAACACTACTTACAGGCTCGGGGGATTTATAAATAGAGGGAAAAGGTAATGATAAATACGATGTCATCACATAAAATCATTTGGAAGTAGTTGAACCTCTAAAACACAAGAAAACATAAATGTATAGTTAATCTCCATGCAATGTAGGGCCGCTCCCCACAAGTACTATAGTTTTGCTCGAAAAGATACAGTTCGCAACATGTTCATGATCATTGTCTGTTGTGCTAAAGCAAGATGGACAATTGATCATCACATTTTGCTATCCCAGATGCCCAATAAAACGATCTATCTCCACTAAACCGCATCTTTCGGCGATACCCTATTTTAACCGGTAATTCATTGAGATAGAATGCTTGCCTAAGACCATCATGATTTTCAAAGAGTTATGCCTTCACAACATTTTCTCTTGTAGTTGATGAGTAGTTATAGTGGAAATTAAAGGCCTTAATTCTAAAACCGAGTTGACATTTCTTGAAATAACACATAATACTTCCATATAGATAGGGAAAGAAACGTGGATAGGAGTGACCGAGGTTTACCATGCCGTTAGATCATATCAGTCATCATTTTCCCCAGTAAACTGTTTTGAGGTGTGTGAATGGTTTCTCAAACTACCCTAAACAATATTATGGACCATACATGATTTTACTTGGAAGTTTAAGTTTCTTTGAAATGCAAGAAATATAAACAATGTATACAAGTAGAAAAATGTAAACTGTGATACTGACATAATGCCTCATAACGCCTGGGAAAAAAAAAAGAATTGCTTTGCATAACGTGCATACCTTGCAGAGCCATTTTCATGAGAATAATAATAATAACCTGCAACTTGTTCATAACTTTCAACTAGTAAAGGTAAATAATATTTTAATTTGAGTTTGAATATACAAATATATACTTCTCCACAAAATAGAGATATGGAGTTGATAAGGATTTTTCTCATTCTTCTCTTTCCTTGCATAGGAAAATTGCAGTTGCAGGAATACGAAGTTGCTCTTTCCCTGCATAGAAAAATTGCATGCAATACAAGGTAAGAAGAGAATTGTAGGAAAAAGAGGTAATAAAAATAAATATATATCTAAGTGAAGTATGGAGTGCTTTCTTTGTGCATATGCTTATTCTGTGTTTTCTCTTTGCCTGCAACAACACGTTGTGTCTTGAGTCTATGCATCCTTTTGTGTTGTTCCATCTGTTGACATGCCCTGGGTTTTTTCATTGATTAGCATGGGCATCTTTTTTCCGGGCTCGATAAAGTAGCTTGGGCAAAATGAAGCATCCATATCTACACGCTTTATCTGTTGCTGCTGTTTTAGCCGCCTTTTGAATCAGTCTCCTCAACTAGAAAGAAAATGAACCAGTCGAAATTGAAGCGTGAAGAAGTGGTGAAGAAGCATATCCGTTTCAACCAGATATTTTGCGGTTCATAATTAGAGCAAAGTTCAGGAGAAAAGGAACATGCTAGAGCTTTTTGTTAGTCCTTCAAACATGCAATAGGTGCTCTTGTGACCACAACGATCTTCTGGTAAGTGCAGGTGATCTTGTGACCATGGCAATCTTCTCACGATCTTCTGACTGGTTAAGGTAGTGAAATTAATAATGGTCTTGCCATTTGCAAGGTGGCTTTCCATTTGCAAGGCGGTGTATGTAGTAACTGTCACTTTGCATGAAGCAAAGCATGTGTCAATGTGTAAAGGAGTATGTGTCAATGGGATATGTGAAAAATTTGGATGTTGGATAAGATTGGGAAAATGGTATCACATTTAATGTCATGAAGTAATGCTAGACTTAGTTCTAGCATTACCTCACGCGGGGAAAATTATTCATCAAATCTATGTTAGAAGGTGATTTTAACCTAAGTTATGCCTCGGGAAGAGGCCAAATAAGACTTCAAACTCCAAACTTAGGTTAAATCCTTAAATTTTCAAAATAAATCATATGGATTTTCTAAAACTTTAACTTTTTTTCCAAAGGAAAATTATCTCAAAATTATATTATTATAATTTCATTTACAAAGCAGGTCCACAACAAAACGAGATTTGACTATAACATAATAGCCCAAACAACCCCAAAGACAAAATAAGTACTATGCTGAAACCCCAAAACTTAACTAGTCCCAATGACCTCAGAGAGAGAAACCGAGAAGGGGAAAAGAGCGACACTAAACTTTAATCACATCTTTATAACAAAGACACTGCACAACTTCTCCTAAGTATTGTCTTTGAAGATGTTAAGGAAGGAGTGAGAGCTTTCTTCTCCATTTTCCCAATGAACAACTGATAGTCTTCCTTTAGATTCTTTTAGAGCCCTCTTTGACAAAAGATCTGACTCTTTATTATGCTCTCTGTAGATATGTTGATAACTGATATCTCTGAATTTACTTGCCAGATCCAAAGTTTTTAATTTCCAGCATACAATATTCACCGAGTTGAGCTGGCCTTGCTGCTTTATCCAGTCGATAATCACTTTCGAATCCCTCAAGATTTTGATTTTATCTATCGACCAAAGCGTAGCCAAAAGGAGCGTCGCCCACAAACCCAAGAGCTCCGCCTTTGTGTTGGTTCCTGCTCCGCAATTTAGGAACCATTTAGTAGTTCTTGATGCATGCATCTTGAAAATACCACCTGCTCCACAACATTCTCCATTTGCTAGTGCTGCTCCATCAAAGCAAGCTAGAGTGTAGCCATCTGCCAAATTAAATTCACATACTCTATTTTGAAAAACTTTGAAATTGCTAGTTGCCAAGTAAAAATACCCAAAATTCTATGCACCACTCATCGGTGAGAAGAGGAATGCTCTTCAAAAAGTACCTTATTTCTCTCTATCTAGATATTCCAGCATATAGTTGCTCCCAAGCTTGCTGGAGCCGATTTGTCTTTCATCCAATCCTTAAAACACTCACATACCCAGTGAAACTTTAACTTAAAACAATAAAACGTTATTGGTTTCCCTTTCAAACTAATAAGGAAAAAAAATCTACTACAATAGTCAAACTAATTATGATTAAACAATATTTTGATTTAAATGTAATCAATTTAAATATAATCAACCAATCGTTACATTGTAACTAGATACGCTGACCAGTTACAGGTCGCCGTCAAAACTACATGGGATTCCATTGGACTCGAAAAAGCCAAAATAATCGGCGGAGTGGTGGTGGACTTGAAAAAGCCAAAATAATTGTTCGCAGAGTGTTTGGCACCCGGAGTGGGAGCGAAAATTACAACATGGGTTTTCATTTGACTGGAAAAAGACAAAAAGCAACATGGGTTTTCATTTGAATGGAAAAAGACAAAAAGCAAGATTATTTGGTGGTGGTGGAGGAGGACTATTTGGTGGTGGTGGAGGATTATTTGGCAGGCGGAGGAATGAGCGGGCATTCCAGGCAATCGGAACGAAGTGGAAGGCAGAAAGAGAATTTTAGCAGTTTACCCACTCTAGGTAGCGAGAAAGCTAGTCGTTGCTAAATAGTATCCCGCTCCTGTATTTATAATCTTTTCTTGCTCTGGTTTCCCGTTGCCTGTGCCTGGAGATAATTCTCTTCTCTTCTTCACTAACTGGTCTTTGTGTGTTTTCTTTATGTAGTCTCTGTAGTATATGTGGTGTGTGGATGGGCTAGCCTCTGTATGTGTCTCTGTTTGTTCTGTCAGTATTTGATTATATGTTCTGTTTTTGTCCCTGTTTGTCTGTTCTGGAAGCGAAGAGAAGAGAAGGATCAAGCTGGCCAGGTATAGAATTTATTGCTTTAATGCAGAGCGTAGTTCATATCATGGAGCTACAGACGGAGCCCTAGGAGGAATTAACCTTTCACGGCCTTTGGCAGGTATTTACCATATTTTTTTCAGATATTATCTGCAGGCACACACTTAATTGCTCGCACTCACATCTGTGTTTATTTGAAGGCCTTTTGTGGCATTCGGAATTAAATAACTACCTATATTTCTATGGATTTTTTTCAATCTATGTGTGACAGCCTGTCTAAAATAGCAGGGAAAGAGCTATTGAACTATTTAAATTTATGGATTCTCTGTAATTCTTTGTTCATCGTGTTTTCAGTATTATCTTATTCTATTTTCCTTTGGTTCAGACACAGTTACTTGCTTGCACCCACATATGTGCTTGCCTATGTATGTGACTATTTGTCTGTGTCTTTGTTTGTATGTTCTGTTAGTCTATTACGAGGAAAAGAAGAGAAGGATCGAGCATATTTCATAACATGTGGAGGCACAGCAAGAAACCTTGGAGTAATGGACCTCTATGTTTCCTTCACGGCCTTTTTACAGGTATTTGTGACTTTTTTTCTCAGATATTCTGCCCAGACACACTTAATTGAGTACACATCTGTCTTCATATCAAGAACTTTTGTGTCGGTCGGAATTTAAATATCTAGCTGTGTGAATCTCACCTGTATTGGGAGAGTTTTTTTTTTCAATTTATGTATGATAGGCTGTCTAAAATCTTAAGGAAAGGGCTACTGTACTATTTAAATTTGTAGATTCTCTATAGTTCTGTGTTTGTTGTGTTTGAGTATTATCTTGATCTGTTTTCCTTTGGTCCGGACACACGCATTTGCTTGCACCTATATCTGTGTTCATCAACGTGTTTGGTGTCAGTTGGAAGGTCTTTTTAATCTTTGTATGACAGTATGTTTAAAATACTTCGGAAAGGACTGTTGTACTATTTCGATTCATAGGTTCTCCATCTGAATTTAGTCCTTCCATGGCATCCGCCTGTTTAAAGTCCTTTGACGTGTAATGTTTGGTTGGTGTACTGCAGTCTCTTGCAGAGTGTATTTCATACCATGGAGGCATCAACCTGTATGCTTCTTTCATGGCCTTTTTTACAGTTATTTGTGAGTTATTTTTTCAGATATTTTGCCCAGAGATTTATTTGATTACACATCTGTATTTATATTAAGAACTTTTGTTTCAGTATGAATTTATGAGTTATTTTTTCAGATATTCTACCCAGAGACTTGTTTTAGTACACATCTGTATTTATATCAAGAACTTTTGTTTCAGCATGAATTTTAAATATCTAGCTGTGTGAATGTCACCTATATTGCTAGGGATTTTTTTCAAATTATGTCTAAAAAGCTAGGGAATGTCACCTATATTGCTAGGGATTTTTTTCAAATTATGTCTAAAAAGCTAGGGAAAGGGCTACTGTACTATTTAAATTTATGGATTCTCTATAGTTATGTGTTTGTTGTGTTTTTAGTATTATCTTATTCTATTTTCCTTTAGTCTAGACATACTTATTTGCTTACACTCACATCTGTGTGCGCTTCTTTCATGGCCTTTTTTACAGTGATTTGTGAGTTCTTTTTTCAGATATTCTGCCCAGAGACTTATTTGAGTACACATCTCTGTGTTTATATCAAGAACTTTTGTTTCAGTATGAATTGTAAATATCTAGCTGTGTGAATGTCACCTATATTGCTAGGGATTTTTTTCAAATTATGTCTAAAAAACAAGGGAAAGGGCTACTGTACTATTTAAATTTATGGATTCTCTATAGTTATGTGTTGGTTGTGTTTTTAGTATTATATTATTCTATTTTCCTTTAGTCTATAAATACTTATTTGCTTGCACCCACATCTGTGTTTATTAGGGTCTTTTGTGTTAGTTGGAAGGTCTTTTTAATCTATTTACGACAACATGTCTAAAATACTTGGGAAAAATACTATTGTACTATTTAAATTTATAGATTCTTCATCTTGATTTATTCATTCCATTGCGTCTGCCTGTTTAATGTCCTTTGATGTGTAATGTTTGGTTAGCATAATGCGATCCCATCCTTCTCATTTCTTCTGTGTTCATAGTGCTTTCAGTATTACCTTTTTCGATATTCTTTTGGTTTATAGGTTTTATGTTTTTAGTTTCTACTGGTTGCCTTTTTGTGTTTCTAGCTGATCAAATGCATACTAAGACTTTTATGTTTTTAGACCTGCACACAAAGGAACTGTATTAATATAATTTTTAGGAAATCAATTATTTTGTTTAGAATATTTACTCTGTTCATTTTCCAAGAAATATAAGAGAATTCAAAAAGACTTTGGAATTGCTGTAGGGATTACTTTATATAATATAAATACAAAGTGTCTTTCTATTTCAGTTGTTAAATGCCAATTTGTTTAGTTGCACAGTGGTTAATGTTTGTTTAGTGGCAGGGCAGGGTAGAAGAATGCAAATGATGTTTATTGATGACATCTACATTGCTATGTGGGTACACATTAAAATTTTCTGAAAAGTATTTCCATGTAATTTGAATCTTGTGTAATTTTTTTTTCCATGATAGTGTTTGTTGCTTAATGCAATCTCATCTGGATTCAACTTTTTATTTTTTGTCCAATGAAAAAATCGCATTGCATTTTATATTAAAAGAAGAATACCAAAACACATTCTTCAGGTGCCAATGCATAGTTTATACAAAATTTTGTGGAAGCAATAATAGTCCAAATGCTATCTGAAAATGTACCTCTGGCTCTAACTCAGGAATGAAAATCCTCCTAACAACAACTTATATAGACCCCACACAGATTATAAAATATAGTTACAGTCATCCAAAATTTACATACAAAAAGTTAAGTGACTGGCTACAAAATGTGTCTATCATTGTTCAAAAAAAACAATTTGGGTTCATCTTTATATACAAATATATGTAGATATTAAGAAATTTTATCCCTCCATATACAGGTTGTTGAAGACTGGACTCTGGAGCTAAATGGTCATTTTCTGCTGCCAAGATGGTCGATGGAACGAATGTAGCACATTAGCAGTGCTGTAACAGTGAGTAAATTTGCCTTGTAGTTTGACTTTGAAGAGGTTTTCCTTGTCTAGGATGTTAATGCTAAGGATGTTTGTTGCCCATTCTTATTTTATTTTTAAATGCTTGCTGTTATTTGATTACTGAATTTCCTCTAATAATTTTTAATGACGATTGTCAGCGTGAACAGTTTTATTGATTTTTTATTTTGTTCATCAAAACATCATTTAATTTAATATTATAAAAACCCCACTTGATAGGAAGGAGTTCTAGAATGGAAGAATTACGATCACTATAGATAGAATAGATGAGTCACAGGTTTAAGCCCCGTTTTAGGCCCCTGTTTGTGCTGCTTTCTTGGGAAAGAAATCTATCCAATGGATGGCCAGCGAGTTCATGCAAAACGGACGGGGCATAGGTCTCTATTCATTAGTCTTTCCTGTCAGCACATTAACACTCCCTTATAAACCTTTATTCCTCATAAATCCTTGTTCAAAGCTAATCAACTGACGGAATGATGAGGAAAGATTCAGAGACAGAGACATCGCCGGGGACATGCTCATTACGTCAGGGGTAGGGGCAGGGGCAGGGGCATCTATTCTATGGATTAGCAGATCTTCAATTAGAAGTAGCTACCAGACCATGAGTATAACAATGATATACCATTATTATTACAACGAGCTACCAGATCATGAGTCATTGCACGGAAG
>CBVK0102051942.1:0-15596 GCA_900067695.1 Picea abies
CGGGGAGCAGGACGGGTTGGTTGAGTGCTAGCAGTGCCATGATTTAATTTTCGCGTTATCGGCATCCAAACATTATTAATTAGTGATAATGGTGCCATGTTTGAATTTTAGCATTATTGGCTCCCCTCCTCCCCTCCTTTTATATATAGATAAAAGTTTGTGTTAGGTTATCGGACTTAATGTTTCACCTTAGTGTTTTAAGTTTGTTATGTGTAAAGAGGAAATAAAGAGAAACATGATCAAGACCTTAGACGAGAGGCACCGCTTGGCCAAACTTCACAGGACTCTCCTGGGAAAAAGCAGGATACGATTTCTACTATTATTATTATTAATGTTTAGACCCATTTGTGAAGGGATAGACGTTTTTCACTATTATTATTAATGTTTAGACACCTCAGACCAACTTACCAGCAAAGGTGAGGTCATGAAGATCTTACACATACCTTCACATGGTTTTGAATGGCTATAAGTAGAAACAACAAACTCCATTTGTGAAGGGATAGATGTTTTCCACTCTTATTATTAATGTTTAGATCCCTTAGAACAACTTTGCAGCAAAGATAAGGTCATGAAAATCTTACACATACCTTCACATGGCTTTGAATGGCTATAATTAGAAACAACAAACTCCAATATCTTAATAAATGTGACGAGGTTGATCTATAGATCTAATCCCATGCCAAGCCTTAGTAACTATATAGGTATATAGTGATAAAAAATGGGCTTTCCACTACGGTCCATAAAGCCACTGCACATTTTTATGTTTAATAAGCGATATGGCCACTGATGCCATAGCTTCCACGAGATCAATACTCCAATGCTCAGATATTTGGTTTTATATCCACACTGTTAAATTTTCTCAAAGCAAGCAAGCAGACTTTCCACTCAAAGAGTCCCTAACCTACTAGATATTTGAACCTTAAAAGCCACTCAAAACTGTTGTTCTCATAATGCTTAAATCAGCTAACACATATTGTAGAAAATATATAACTATAACTCACAGGTCTGTCATAAATCACATCACTGTTTTAGTTATATATTTCGTACAGTACGTGTTAGAATATTTAAGATTATTAGAACAATAGCTTTAGTTATATATTTTCTACAGTATGTGTGTGGTAAGCAGACTTTGCACTCAAAGAATCCCTAACCTATTAGATATCTAAACCTTTAAAGCCACTCAAAACTGTTGTTCTAATAATGCTTAAATCTGCTTACACGTACGGTAGAAAATATATAACTAAAACTCGCAGGTCTGTCTTAAATCACATCACTGTTATTAAGCAGGAAAACAGAATTACAACATACTTGTTAAATCACTGTTAAAAGCAAAACAAAAACTCAATAGATGAACTGTAAAAATCTGTTATTGATTTTTCATTAATTCTGAACTGAAATCTGCTATAGGAAAAAATACGGAAAGCTAATTCATTGCTTGCTACTGAACTAAATGAATAAACCTCTACCCCTGTTTTCTCCTTTATAGACTAGGAACAAGAATAGGTACAGTGAATCTGGACACATGCGCAACAGTGCCTCAACTGGAGATGGTCTGATGCATGCATGCATCCTCCTAGAGATCTGTTCCCTTATCTGCATGCATGTGCCTAACTGAGATTAGACTTAAGCTACAATTAGAAAAATGCTTAATAAAATGAAACTAACACATGCAACTGCATGCACTCTCTTTACTTAACTTAGAAATGATACGCAGTTTCCTAGAACTGGAATCTAAGGATAACCTTATCCTTTCCTATCTATAGCTAGTGCATGCATGCATACACCTTCAATGATGGAAGCCTAGATAATAGTCATGCACCCTCTAGCCTTCTTTAATGCTGTGCCCTCATCTACAAACCACTACACAACATGGAAATCAATGCCATACAAATCTGTTGTGTGTGTGATGCTGCTGTAATAGAAAATCTCCCAGATCAGCCACATGTGTGCATAGTGTTGTAGAAGACTATCCTAGGTACACTCTCTAACACACAGAAAACAAAATATTAGTACCTTATGTAATATTAAAGGAAGAAATTACACCTTCAACTTTATCTCATGTTAACAAACTAAACATGTAAATGAAAAGGAAAAATACCTACACAACATCATACCAAGCATGTGTTGATTCCTGATCCATTGAATGAAGTTTTCCTTAGCTCTATCCTTGCCTTTTTTTGAGAATTACTTCTTATAGAATCCCTTTGGCTAAGTTATCATGCTATGAAGAGTGTATCTATGCCGTTACAGTCACCCAAGACTTGTACCTGGCCTCAATTACACCCACTTGCGGGGGTTTGAACCCAAGTCTTTGTGTTAATACAATCTCGATCAATTTGTTTCTTGACACTAGACCACATTCCTGTGGGCTCCTAACCTTGACATTTAAAACCCTAGCACTTAAAGAATGCATGAACGAAATTGGAGGGCATCCACCTCCAACCTATATTGTCAGGTGAAAATGCTAACATGCTTTATTATTAAGAGCTGATGGAACTGCGTTCAATATTTTATTAACATGATGTTTCGATCCACATGCTGGGATCATCATTAGGAGGTTATTAAGCTTTATTATGACAAGTAGAAATGAGTGGGTCAATACGTACAAAATTAAGCACAACCCAATTGATGACATGTACACAAACGACTATCAAATATGGAAATATTATCATATAAAAAAATTTGGCCCCATTCCTACTCGACTCTCACCTTCCTTTCCATACCCATTTGCATTTCAATTGCAGTTTTCCTTAAGGACCTAACTCCTACTATAGCTAGCCAACCCCATATTTTATTGTCAATTGGGTTAGAACTTAGAAGCTATCATTTTTTACATTGACAAGCATTTATTCTTTATAATCTTTGTTTAAGTGTAGTCTCACCTTTACATATATAAAAATATAGAAAGAATCTTTGAAGCACATATATAAAAATATAGAAAGAATCTTTGAAGCACATATATAAAAATATAGAAAGAATCTTTGAAGCATTTAATAGCTTGTTGTTATCCATCTCCACATGAAACTATTTCGAGAAGCTAAGCATAGATGTTAAGTAGATCTCTAGTTATTGTATTATGTTCCACTATATCCATTATATTTTTACATCGTTTTGCATGTTGATTCTACTATATTGTAGGGAAGTTAAGCCCACCAAATTATACTATTAGTGTTGCTTTGTAGTGCATATCCACTTAAGGTTTTGGAGAAACGGGTGAATCTTCATTGCGATCTCCATTGAAGGGTGAAGGGTCCTTTTGTTAGACTTCTTCCTGCATTCTTCATGTTCAACTTCACTTCCACTTTTCATTAAATATTATTTTCCTTAGTTAAGGTGAGATTTTTACATCTTCATAGGATTCCTCACATCATTCAAATGGATTCTTCCCATTGTTCTTTAAAATTCTTCCTCATAGGTGGTATTTGCAAATGTCTTTTTGCCTTCCTCTTTTTAACCTATAGGTGTTCTCTCTTTGTTGTGTATCTTTATCATATGACAAAATGACTTTTTTTTTATTAAAGTATGATCGTCATTACCTCGTATGTTTATGTGACCAGTGGACACACCATTCATTCGTGGTTGTATCATTTTAGTTAAGGTTATGCAAGTATTATTCTTTCATGTTATTTGGATCAAACACTAATGTGATTTTTTAGATTATTAATAATAGGTTGATTTTGTCAATGTGATTTTTTAGATTATTAATAATAGGTTGATTTTGTCAATGTGGCACTGCTTGATGCTTCATTTTATACATTTTGATAGTGATTTTTTAGATTATTAATAATAGGTTGATTTTGTCAACGTGGCACTGCTTGATGCTTCATTTAATACATTTTGATATTTGGGCTATGTGCATGATAAACATTTATGATGCATATTACCTTTCTTAAGGGTGAATGCTTGTCCATCCCAATTTTAATCTTTGTAGGTTTGAATATTAGTGGTGTTTTATAGGGCATGGTTTACCTTAATTTTAAGTGAACAAACACTTGTAGTAGGATTTGTATAAATAGAGTTCATTTCATTTCATTTATATATCATAACTCTCCCATCTTGGAGAGGATACTTGACTGAAAATTTGCGCCCTACTTGGGCAATTTTGTCTATCTCTCTAAAGGCACCCCCATGAAAATGTGCTCATTTGACCAATCAAGGAGAGTTTGTTAGGCCATGTGTGCCTCTCTTCGTTGCAGCAATATCCAACATAACCAACTCTCTTTTAATTAATATTGAACGACTTTGCTCCCCAAGAGAAGTTGTTATTCTCCCTTGGAATGATGAGTTAATGTCACATGTCTTCCTTGAAGCTAGGGTGCTCTTTTGTAAATGTGGCAACATACCTTAAAGAGAGGATATTCTTGATAGACATGCAAGACCATGAAAAAAGGTTGTTACAAGAATCCTTAAATATAGTGGTGTGCAAGAATGGGATGCCCTCATAATGAACATAACCAATCCTCCATCAATGCCTTCAAGTGGAATGCTCCTTCTGAATAAGTGTACAAACACGTGTGAACATGGACCAAGTACAACCTCCTCTCCTAGGGCATTCATGAAGAGAGAGTCAATCTCCTTGGGATTGCAAAACAATGCCAAATGTAACAAGATAACCTAGGGTGCTTCTCAAATCAAGGGGTCAATCCACCCAGAGATGCCAACAAGATGCTCACAATAGTAAAATTGGTTAGGGAGCTTTCTCCAATGTAATTGTCAAGTCCACAAACAATGGATCTCATTGATATGTGTGCAATAGTGGTCCCTTTGGTTGTTATAACAACCTCCAAGGGTGGGGCGATTTCAAATAATGTGCCAAGGCATAGATCCATGTCTAAACAACCAACTTTCCTCAATCCAAGGGGCCAAAAAAGGGATGATCTATCAAAGGTGAAACATTTCACTAAATTGAGGTGAACAAACCCCAAAACCATGTGTTAATATTTCAAATTTCAAAACCATGGGTCAAGAAGTAGGGTGATCTAGAAGAGTACCAATAAATGAGGGTTTGACCATATTTAACCACCGAAGACCACCAAAGAAGAAGGGCGTTCTAGGAAAGTGTGCACAAGCGGAGTGCTCCTCAAGAAAGCCTTTAATCATCTTCAACAAACCGTCAAGGATCCCAAGACAAGCATTATAGAGTGGAGTGCTCCTCAAGCAATGAAGCGATCAACCAAGGTACATATTGGAGGCTTCTAGAGTAATGCATTCCCCCAAAGCATATCTCAACCATCCAACTACAACAATGCACAACTCAATTAGTAACATGCAATGACCTTAGGAACCCCTAAGTTGTTGGTGTTCTTCTCCATAGTGCACAAAAACAAATACGAATGCCAAGCAAACCGATGCATCATCTCAATGAGCAACCAAATTACATAATGAGCCATAATACTTAGGGAAAACCCTTAGTTGATGGGTTTCCCTCTCAATGCATGCTAGGGGTCAACAAATGAATACAAGATGCTCATTAAGGCTTGCAAGCTAACATATGGAATGATGATGCCACCAAGGTGATAACCCATAGATAGCATCTCCAAAGCTAATATACTCAAAATGTAGCCTTCTTGGGCAAGGTCTTCAACTTGGGACAAGCCCTCATACAATATGCGGGGTAACACCTGCTTTTTCTTTCCAACCTTTCTTAGAATCACCTTGATGCTATACATTCATTCTGTGCTTTCTCTTTATCCATATCTATGTATTGTGCTTGTACAAAAGCATCATCAATTGTCTTAGGTTTGAAGAGCATATCTTGTCCCTATATGTGGTTGGATAGCACCTCCAAGTACTTGATAATGATACCTAGAGTCTTAGGTGAAATCCCCAATTGGATGGCTTGTTTTTAGAATTTTGTGTTGTACTATTGTACACTTTGCCCATTTCTTTGCTTGAAATAGTGCCATCATATTCTCTAATCCTCCTCATAATCAATTGTGTAAAACTAAAATTTAATAAGATCCTTGAATATATTCCACTTGGTTATTGGTGGTTTTTTCCAACTTGAGTGCCTTAAGAGTAAATTTCCCATCAAGTCTAGGCATGAGCTTCCAGATCCAATATGAAAAATGTAATCCTCTTCTCTTCAGTAATCATCCATGGTCTTCTTCATGCGGGGTCCAACGTCCATCCTATGGGCAAGGTCTTGCAAAGACAAACAAGTACGCCCTATGAGGGTCCACTAGTCACAAGTATCATGCCAAGTAAGCCACATTTAATACAAGAACCACTCAAACATGTGCATCAAATCCCCCTTTTCAAACAAAACAAATGCTCAAAGACCTTAAGTTTTGCCTAATTTAGGTATGGGAGGGGTTTTATGGTGCCCTATTGGGTAAGCCAATCCCCAAGTCAAGGAATGTTTCCCAAGAGGACCCTATCTAGGTCATGTGATGAGTATGATGTGGATTGGGGCAAGAATTTTGGGCTTGGGGTTCTTGACATATCAAGGGTTTGAATTGTCTCATTTATGGGTGCCTTTGTGGAGGGTGTGTTGCGTCCTTTGTTAGCGATGCAACATTTTTCCAAGCCCTTGCCTTTAATTCATTATGGTCCGAACATTGAGTGCTATGTGCAATGGAAAGTAAAGAGCACCACAATGCCACTTGGAGTTAGGAACACATTGAGTGCCATATGAAATGGAAATTAAAGGATACCGCAATTGCATTTTGCCAACAAGTGAGACACTTATTGATTATACGTTTAGAAGGTCCTTAATTTTTATGGAGTAGTGTTTCATTGCTCTTAGGAGCTTATGGCGAGCATTTGGAAGGATAATAATCGGATTTTAACTTTTGCTAGCTACAACACCTCTGGGCCTTTAGCCCTTTCTTCCCATGAAATGAGGTACAAGCCCTTCTTGGGGTCAATGAGCCTAAAATCCCAAAAGATGAGGAAATGGAAGGGGAAGAAGAGTGGAAAGTGGTAAGTATGAGCAGAAATGGTACGATGACCCTTTAAAGAACCACCCAGTAGCTATCGTTTTATTGAGGATGACCTAGTTACTAGGAAACCATGCCACCCACCAATGTGAAACTAGGAAAACGGTATAATTTCCAAGCAAACGTTTCCATAATCAAGAAAGGATTCTTTGAAACATGCTCAAATGCTTCAAATATTAAAATGACACTTACCATGAGACTGTCCTTGCGGACTGTGCTAGGCATCGGGTTCTCGACACTCCTTGTCTGCTACCTGTGGGCCTTGAGACATGATCTCCTTAGTTACCCCTAGCCTGGGGGGGTAACATCTAGCTCCTACATGGGGACATGTGCTCACCGTAGAGCACATGAGAACCTCAACATCTCCTGGTATGACCCGTTCCTGCACAACTCAAGCAAACTGTTGTGATCAGAGAGGTGGTGTAACTCACCCCTTATTCATATGACAAGAATTCAAAGCAAAACTTGAAAAAATTTCTGATATTTTATTCTAACATATCAATACGAGCATGCAGATCTTGTAACATAACAAGATGGAAGATGCAGGAAAGACAATAATGTAAATCAGAGATATGTATGCGAATTCAAGCAAGATGCAACTACACTACCATGATATGCATGATGCAACATATATACAATGCAATGTAGGATGCAAATGCCTACTCTAACTTACCTACACTAATCTATGTTAGTGAAATGCTAGGTATAATCATATAACCAATAAAACCATCCTAGCATTGTATCAAAACATCTACCTCTATGCTTCATCATAAACGAAAATAAGAAGAATTCAAGCACAAAAAGGTCATGAGCTAGAACATGCATTATATCATAACTAATCATAAAGTCTAAATCATGGATGCGGGAGGGAGGGACAAAAACATGCCAAGTCATATTCCCACAAGAATGCTCAATCCATCTCTGAATGGGGTTGTGACAAGATAAAGACTCATAAGGATGGATTGGACTCTGGAGACTCTGAAGGTTGACTACCCTGGATCTTATCACTCCCCAAGACCTGAGAAGGGATGAACAAGAATTTGGAGGATGACAGATAATTACTCGGGGGAGAGTTGAAATATTGAGATGTCAAACTTCTTCTTAATGCATCTAGCCTACCCTTAAATTCTAATTTTTTTTTCCTAGGAGACATCTTGGGACAAGGAACATGTTTCCCAGCTGCTTCCTTAGTGGCATAGCAATATTGAGAAAAAGAGGAAGGCTAGAAAGTCTCATCACAAAAGTCCTACTCTGGGCAGATCATGTCCTTACCTATCCTCATCAAGATTGGAGCACATCGGTGGTTGAAAATTTTCTTCGTAGAGATTGATCAAAAGAATACATATCAAATCCCCCAAGGTTTGACCGAAAATCATCATGATAAGGTTGCAAAAAATCATCCTTAGGTGGTTGAAACAAATCTGTGATCATGTCATCTCCTTGCTACCAAACATCAAAATCAATAGTAATCACACATGGCTGTTGTAAAGGCAACAATTGAAAATGACCTTCAATATTGTCAATGGGATCTTCATTGTGACCAATCACATCCCATTTACGTCTCCAAACATGTATAAACTCATCAATGTTGTCAACTAACTCATCATCTTTATTATAACATGAAGGACCTAGTGCATCCAAGGAATCCTCTAACATGTCTTCATTTTCCGAATCATGAAATAAAGCATCATCAAAAATTTGGGAGGGAAAATAACTCACCGTATTCTCTTCTTATTGTGTAGGAGGAATGGAAGCTTGGATGATTTCATCAAATGGAGGAGCAAACACCAACACTTCATATTCATGAGGAGGCTCTTCACAAATCTCTTCCTTGGGTTCTTCATTTTGAGCATGGTGCACCTTCTTGAGATCTTCTACAATCTCAGTGGTGAACCTTACGTCCTCAAGGACCACTGTGAGATCTCAAGGGACATCTTCATATGTTTGATGATTTGGGCGCCAATGCTCAATAAATCTACTAATGAGATCTATGAGTGAAGATATTCCCTTGGTTAGCAACAATCCTTGACCCAATTTTGTACTCCCAAGGGTAGGCAATGTATAAACAATTTTATTCGTATGTCCTCGTGCTGTGGTTTTGTTTCCCATAGGTACTCAAGGAACTCTACGATATGAATAACGACATAACCCTCGAACATTGGGCGGTCTCCCCAAACATTAAACTCATGTGGGTATTCGAGAATGTTCTCAAAATCAATAGAAGGATATCTTTCATGTTCATCCCTGGGTGCCATGGTTCCATCACTTGAGAGTATTCAAAGTTGAGAGTAGGATGACACCTAGGAATGTATTAGTGGGGTCGCCAGATGATCCCCTTTGGATTATCAAAGGAAGGTGAGGGAACTACCCTCAGTGGAGTCGCCAGGTAAGATTGTAAGATAAGGGCTTCGGGAGAAGCTTACCAAAAGATATGTTGTTGAGGAGAATGACTCAATCCTCCTTGACAACGGTGCCAAAATGTTATCGCAGGATTTGTAGTTGTGCGAAGCCGAACACAAGATCACCAAATCTTGCATAACTACAAGAAATCCTACCACTGTCACTTAGTAAGAAATACCCTCGTTTTAGTGATGGAGGAGGTCTACCACAAGGGAGGCTTCCCCAGTGACCTCAAGGGATCAAAGTAGCAAGTTTGTTAGCCAAGCCTACTGCTCCCTCTCTTGATCACCTAATGAAAAGTCTAGGTCTGTGAAATGGATGAGGTATGGAGCTGTTTGAGTACCTAGGGAAGAAGAACACTTATAGCATATATATGATTGGTTTCCAAGTATAAACATGCAATCAAAACCTGATAAGACACTAGACAATGATAATTTTCTATATCTGGTACAAAATTGCAGTAATACAACAGTTTATAACGGCAAGTACAAGTTTGTAACAACAACAATAAATATGCCTAAAAAATGCAACAATTGACAACAGAAATTCAGCATAAACTTAGTAGATTAATACCCAATTGTTATATGCAATTTCTGTTAAGTTTAGGCCACCTTTAGATCAATGTATGCAGCAAATAAGAGAGTATTTAGATCCCTGCAGAAAACTTTTGCAACAGCAGCAAGTTTGCAATCAAATTAGCTCAAGTTAGTGTTAGTTAAGTTAGTAGATAGCTTGAGAAATTGCGAATAAAGAGTTTTTTTATCACTTTCACCACAAGAGAGCTTTAATGATTAGTGCCTTAGGGCTATGGAGTCTTTGCAACAACAAACACAACTAGTCTTGGAACTTGATCTAGCTGAAACCAAGAGGTAGGAATCAATTTTTAGGGTGCTAGCACATCAGGGCCTTATAGATTGAATCTCGAGGAGGAGAATTTCTAGGGTGCAAGCACTTTTGGGCCCTAGAAACCTTTTCTCCCTTCTTGTAGCTTCACCTAGGTTAATCAAGAGTCTAGGGCTAAAATCCTAAAGTTCTAGGCTCTAGCACTTTAGGGCTTTAGGAGTCTAAACCTAGGTAGGATTTCCTTCACAAATTTATGGATGAAATTAACCTTGTGAGAGGAGAGGAGGAAGCACTTATGCTCATGCCTTAGGGTTTTACCAATAAAGATCTTCAATAAGAACAAGTAAAATTCACCATAAAACATTCAATAGCTTGAAATGAAATTGCATAAATTTACTTACTTCGCCAAGATATGACAAGAATAAACACTAACTGCAGCAACACCATCTAAAAAACAACAAAAAAGCATCCACATTTGACCTCCAAGAGATAGCGCATAAGGTAAAAGAGTCAGTATCCCAAGAATATCGTAAATTTCAAAAGTAGTGCTCTTTCAGTGGAGAGGAATGTGATGATAAAATGAATCTTGGCTAGCCATATTTATATGGAAACCCTAGCCATCCAAAAGACTCCAATGAAATGTCATATCTCTACATAAGAGGACCAATTGCTTAAATTTTCCCTTGCAATATACAAAATTTAATTTTTTACTTGAAGTAAAACCCTACAAGGGTGACGTTATGCCCTAAGAGGGTGATGTAGGCTCTCCAAGTGAAATGTCAAGCATGGGAAAGGAGATGTTGGGCCTCCAAAGGCCATGTGTCATGCCAAAGTGCCCTGCCACGGTCTTCTCCTGTCAAGCAACCTCTGGAACCATCTCATGCATCAAACCCTATCCCTCTAAGATGACGTCAAGGGCTAGGAGGTGACGTCCTAGGCCTCCAAAGGCCAGCGTCCAAGTGGAGAAGGGTGCAACCTCATCCTCTAGCGATGCCCAGGTGCCTCCAAAGGAAACATCCTCTGTCCTCTAGGTGCAACGCTCATCATCCATGGTCTTCTTCATGGGGGTCTAATGTCCATTATGTGGGCAAGGTCCCCGCAAAGACAAACAAGTATGGCCTCCAAGGGTTCACAAGTCACAAGTATCATGTCAAGTAAGCCACATTTAATACATGAACCACCCAAAAATGTGCATCAAACCCCCCTTTTCAATCAAAACAAATGCTCAAAGACCTTATAAGTTTTGCCAAATTTAGGTATGGGAGGGGTGTCATGGTGCCCTATTGTGTAAGGCAATCCCCAAGTCAAGGAATGTTTCCCAAGAGGACGCTATCTAGGTCATGTGATGAGTATGATGTGGATTGGGGCAAGACTTTTGGGCCTAGTGTTCTTGACATATCAATGGTTCATATTGTCTCATTTATGGGTGCCTTTTTAGAGGGTGTGTTGCGTCCTTTGTTTGCGATGCAACATTTTTCCAAGCCCTTGCCTTTAATTCATTATGGTCCAAACATTGAGTGCTATGTGCAATGGAAAGTAAAGAGCACCACAATGCCACTTGGAGTTAGGAACACATTGAGTGCCATATGCAATGGAAAGTAAAGGACATCGCAAATGCATTCCCCCAACAAGCAGGACACTTATTAATTATACGTTTAGAAGGTCCTTGGTTTTTATGGAGTAGCATTTCATTGCTCTCAGGACCTTAGGGTGAGCATCAAAAGGATAATGATTGGCTTTTAACTTTTTCCAGCTACAACACCTCTGGGCCCTTAGCCCCTTCTTCCCATGAAATGAGGTACAAGCCCTTCTTGGGGTCAATGACCCCAAAATCCCAAAAGATGAGAAAACGAAAGGGGAAGAAGAGTGGAAAGTGGTAAGTATGAGCGGGAATAGTATCATGACCCTTAAAAGAACCACCCAGTAGCCTATGTCACATGGTTCGGGTTCGAATTCGGGTTCGACAACGATTAGGTTCGATTTGAATTCAATTTTTTTGATAAGGTTCGAATGAGGTTCGACATTAAGTTCGAATATATATATATATATATAATAGCCATCTATTTATTTATTTAATTATATAACTTAAATAAATTATTTTTAAATTATATAATTTAACTCTTAATTAATAAAAATAATCAATTTCAACTATTATTATAGTCTATATAACATAATATTATAAAGTTACATGTATATATAAAATAATTAAAAAAAATTAAATTCTATAAAATGCAATAAAACTGCATGAGATATACAGGCCTATCATATAGGTTGAATGCTCTCGAGTCCCTATAAAACTATGAAATTACATGTATATATACAAATAATTAAAAAAAAATAAATCTATGAAGTTGCAATATAATTGCGTGAGATATATGGTCGAGTGCTCTCGAGTCCGAGCATCGGTGGTCGCGGAATGGCTACCCGTAAATTCCAGCAGTCTGGTCGCGGAATGGCTAGCCATAAATGCCAACAATCTTCTTGCAGGAATGACTAGGCAGAAACGGCAGGCATGCTTCCTTACTCCCATTCCTTAATTTATGCAGAACAACCTCGGTGCCTATTCAAATCCAAACAATCAGGTGTTCTTCATTAGGACGAGGCACGGCGCGGATAAATCGAGACGCGGCTATAAAAAATTATTTTATTGGCAGTGCCAGAGAACAACATTAGGGTGTGCGTGACCCTTCCCGAAAGGCGAACTTGAACCGAACCCCAACCGAACCCGAGCGAACCAGAGCCGAACCTGAACATTTTGTTGAGGTTCACCAAACTTCGAACCTCAAGGTTCAAGTCCGGTGAACCCTGTGACTTAGCCAGTAGCAACCCTTTTCCTGAGGGTGATCTACTTACTAGGAAACCATGCTACCCACCAAGGTGAAACTAGGCAAAAGGTATAATTTCCAAGCAAATGTTTCCATAATCAAGAAAAGATTCTTTGCAACATGCTCAGATGCTTCAAATATTAAAATGACAGTTACCACGAGACTGGGCTTGTTACCTCATGAAGCAAGACCTATTATCATCTCGGATCCAAACCAATGTAGTGGTTGTTGCTCTGTGGTAAAGTAGAGGGGCCCTGCGGGTTGTGCTAGGCATCGGGCTCTCGACACTCCATGTCTGCTACCTGTGGGCCTCAAGACATGATCTCCTTAGTTACCCCTAGCCTGAGGGGGTAACAATACCAATATGATGTGTAAGTTGCCCTGGATATTCGAGTGGTGAGTCCTTCACAAGAGATCTTGTTTGTAAATTCACTGATTGTATTAGTATGCACTCCTTTGTCTATTGTACTATTTCTACCATAAACAACTTGGAGTAAAGTTTTCTTTCATCCTCAATTTTTTGGTTTAAACAAAAAGGTATATTGAGATCCATAACAAACATGAACAATACACAAAAGAAAAATAATCTTACCTTGCATAAACCCTTATGGGAAAAACTACAGCTTTAAAATGGAGGACAATGCTTTTCACTTCAATTCTTCATCGTATACAGAGAAAATTACAAAGCGTCTTACTATGAAGCAAATGTTTATTGTGGTCTGGCTTTGAAATTGCTACAACATTGATTTCCTTTGATCTGCTTTGCTATTACCACTTTCTCTTCTTTCCTTTCGTCGAAATCTTCCAATCTCCAAAAGTGCTTGAGAGTGCAATTAGTGGAAACCCTAGAATACCTTCACCGTGCCTTTTTATTGTTCTTCTCCAATGATTCCTCTTCTGTAATATCCCAGATTCGGCTACTCTAGGAAATTATGCTAATGTGTGTGGATGATTAATTGTTTACAACATATAAATGAGCATACAAATAATAATGGTGACAAAAGACTGCAAAGCTTATATTATGATATCTCTGCGAAGTACAAAAAATAAATCACTCGGCTAGATCAGTGACAAAAGGATCTTAGCCGTAATACAAGAAGTAAACTAAAACAATAGTACCTGATACTGGAAGAATGCTGTGGGGTCAATGGATGAGATGTAGAATCTGTTGAAAGCTACGATAACTCATTCGACAACTGCTGCAAGTCTGGAAAGTTCGCCCTGGTGGCTAGACCTCTCGGATCGGCCTAGAAACTGTCCCAAACAGTGCGCCCTGCTGTCTCTCTTAGTCCTAGTGACTGAACGACCCTCTGCTGGTAAGCTTGGACCCCAGATGGATCCCCTGGGGAAATGTGCCCCCTCTACTACTGGAAAACTGTGCCCTAGTGATTCCATCGTCGGAATCGGCTGATATGTGTCTCAAACTGATCATCCTGGCCTACTGTGAAATGGGTCGGAAGGATTTCCTTGGATTTGATCTGATGATCGCTCGGGAACCCCAAATGTGTCCTCGCCAAGTGTCAACCTCAACGGCTGGAAAATGTGCCCTAGATGATTTCTCCGTCGGAATCTGACGAGAAATCGGGCAAACGATGCAACTTGCCTTCCTCTCAACTGGGTCGAAAGGGAATCTCGGGATTCTCTCTGGATGGGACAAGTCGACTCAATACCTCCTTAGAAGATGCGCCCTCACCCTGAATAAGTGCGCCCTTGCTGCTGGAAATTGTGAAACCGCTGTTGAAGATTTATGGAAGACCTGTGTGATCTCCCCGGTGACTAGGGTGTGTCTCTCAACACCGAAATCAACCACTGGTGTTTTCCTCTTGGAATCCATTGAGCTATCTCTCCTGAGATGCACCTCTCTCCTCAATGACAAGTCAAAATCTGCATAATCCCAAATTAGGTGGATTTACCTTCTCTTATAGCTGCCCGAAACCCTAATTTGCTGTTGACTCTATTTTTACCTCGTTTGTTCTATTTTTAGCTCAACTTGGCCTAAAAGCGCTTTTAGCCACTTTTAGCTCAATGTCACTTTCAAATTATAACACCCTTGGCTAGAGTGACCTTTAGTAACCCTGTTTACCCATTTTTGGCCCTGGCTATAGTCTAACGAGGTTGTTTAGACCATTAAGCCTCCTCCCTAGAGCTCCTATTTGGAAAGGGACATTACAATCCTCCCTTCCTGAAATTGCTTGTCCTTAAGCAATACCAATCCAGGGTGCTGCAACACTTGCTCGCTCTCCCAAGTAGCATCCTCTACTGGAATCCCTCTCCATCTGATCAAACACTCTTTGATGACCCTGCTCCTCAGTTTCCTCTCTTGAAACTCCAGTACCTCTGTTAAATTTATAGCAGCTGCAAGAGCCATTCTCCTGAAGAATGGCTAAGACCCTAGACGAGATCTAGGGCCCCCAGTGCACTCCTGGGGTACTTGGTTTGGGATAAATCAGTCAGTGCCATGACAAAAGACCCTTCTTAGGGCCCCTAGTATATGACTGGGGTTCTTGGTCTGAGAACAAGCTGTTATAAGTCCCTAGATGTGTTCTAGGGCCCCTGGATGTGTTCCAGGGAATCCTTGTTTAGTACT
>CBVK0102051943.1:0-15034 GCA_900067695.1 Picea abies
CAAAAAAGAGTTGGTGAAGGGTCTCAATACATCATCCATCAACCTCATGAAAGTGGTTGGTGCATCTATTAATCCAAAGGGCATGACCATCCATTAAAAGAGACCTTTAGATTTGAAAGTTTTCTTCCATACATCAGTCGGTTCGATGGGAACCTGGTGGTATCTAGACTTTAGGTCAACCTTTATGAAGAACTTTTCACCCTTGAGTTGGTCAAGAAGGCCATCAATTCGGGGAATTGGGTACCAGTTCCTGACTGTGATTTTGTTTAATTCTATGTAATCAATACAGAGTCACCAGGTCCCATCTTTCTTCTACACCAGTACAATCAGGATTTTGCAAGGGGAGGAGTTGGGTCTGATGTGCCTCTTTTGAAGCAGCTCTTGGATTTGCTGCTTGATTTCATAATTTTCCATCAAGGAGAAATGTTAGACTGGTCCATTAGGCAGAGGTGCATCGGGGGTTGTATCAATTGGATGCTTGACTTTGCAGTGTGTCGGTACCCCAACGGGTGAGGAGAAGATGTATTTGTACTCTTCCACGATCCAGTCCACTTGTGTCTGCTATAAAGAGAGGCTCTTTGTAGAGGCCACAGATGTGGAAGAAACATTTTTCTTATTATGAGCATGGGTCACAAAGAAGACGAACTTCTCGGTCTGTGAAATTTTGGTTAAGGGACTATAATGAAACGCCAAAAGTTATGTGGGCCCCTATGGGTAAGTTGGTACCTCAACTTCATGGGGTCGTAAATTTTACATACAACCTCCATTTTAGGCATGTGATAGCCTGATGGAAAGGTATTTTAGATAAATACACATTATTCCATCAAACTCTCTCTATCTTTGTCTATAGTTTGATTGTAGAAAGCCAAAAAAACATTGTTTAGGGCCCCAAAACGGCCCTAAAAATACATATATATGTATTGACATGAAAAATTCTAAAACAATCCAATTGGATTAGGTGGGAGGCCACTAATATCCACCTGACAGCTATGTAGGGCTTCATACAATCCTGAAAGTGTAGAACCCACAATTACAAAGAATTATAGAAGAACGTGTTGAACTAAAACTATCAAAAGGAGTCAGTTGGAATAGTTGGGTGGCCACCAATATCCACCTGGATTAATTTATGAGACAACATAGGTCCAAACACATCACTATGCACCAATTGTAATATTCCCCCTGCCTTAGTAGCACTAGAGGAGAATCTTACCTGATTTTGTTTCCCATATAAGTAATTTTCACAAAATCAAAATCCAGGGAGTAGTGGGCATACCTTCAACCATACCTTTATCGTGTAGTACTCAAAGCCCCTTCTCTTCGATATGCCTCAGCCTTTGATGCCACAACATAGTCTTTTATCTAGAGACTGTAGGATTTTTTCCTTCTTCAACTCCAATCTTAGAAACAATGGAACTATTTCACCTTTCACTAATAGTGGTTCCCAATAGCTTATACAAAGTTCCAATATGAACTCCCCTCAACAACACCATTTCTCCTCAAACCATCCTACATGTTTCCTTTTCAAATATTTCTTTTACACTTGCATCACTCATCTTGATTATAGAAATCAAATTCATGGCCAATCATGGGATGTGAAAAACACCATGGAGTGTTCTAAATCTTGGCATCCATGAGCTTCAACTTGACTTTTCCTCATCCTACGATTTTAGCCGTAAATTCCTAAAAAAACATCACCCACATCATACCTTTCATACTCGCAAATCTATTCCCCGTGAGGAGTCATATGAAAGAAAGCATCTGATTCAACCAACCATGCCTCATGATCGGTGTGTGTACTTGAATAATCTAGATACACATCCCGTCCTTCATCTTCATAGGTTTTTTCTTCTGTAGAAGGAGCATCATTAGTTCCCTTCCCTCTCTCAACACTCTTGGACCTACATTGTTTCTTGTAATGCCCTTCTTTTCCACATCTCCAACATACCTTTATGAATTTTTCTGGAGATTTATATCTCCCTCTTGAGGAATTATTTTTATTTCTTTCCTAGAGAGTCCTCTTACAAATAAGGCATATGTTCTCTAGCTTTCCATGTTTTTATGCCTCATCTCCTCCGACAACAAGAATGAGACCACATCATTAAAACTTAAAGTGGTTGCATTATTGCTTATGGTTACAACAAGACTATCCCACAAGTCTAGTAAAGAGAAAAATAAATTGATACAGTTGTCTTCATCAAAAATATTAAGATCAACAGACCATAACTGACTTACCACAGTATTGAAGGCACTTGGATGCTCAGTCACCAAGTCTCCATCTTTCATCCTCAAGTTGCACAACTTATTCCGCAAGAAAATTGTGTTTAACATGGACTTATACTGATACAAAGCCCCTAACTTCATAATTCCTCGGCTATAGCTTCCCATGACACATTTAATAATATTGAATCTGAGAGACACAGTCGGATTGTGCTCTTTGCCTTTCGATCCAACTTTTTCTAGTATTTTGTCGACATTCTTGTAGGTGCAATACCCAGATCCACAACAACCCATTAATCTTTATCTGCCAAAACATCTTCCATATTGAGCTTCCAAGACTCAAAATGTTTCCCATTAAATTTTTCGATCTTTTTTTTTGAACTGTTCGCCATTTATTTTCACCACAATAATCGATACCACAGAGATCCCACTGTAACAAGGTTTATCATAGGCCCAATCCTATCCCTTAGCCACAAATATGTCCCCACAAAGCCAATAACTACTCTAATACCAAATGTAACTTGTAAACCTTTTACATTCATGCAATGCACACATAAATTCTTAACACGGAAAATAAAAACACATGCAATCACACATATACACAGAGATTTACCTTGGAAACCCAACCGAGAAAACCAACAACTTGTTTTAGAGCCCCACCTCTAATTATGTTCATCTTCTTCATTGTTTACAATACAATATGTATAGGATCCTGTGGCATCCAAAAAACCCATAATCCATTGACCCCATATTAGTATTAAATTATAGTCCCTTAACCAAAATTACGTTACCATGGACCACAAAACCATGGCCATAAAACCACCTAATGCAAAAACCATACCAATAATAACCACTCAATAAAAACATATCAATGATTTTTTGATTGGCAATCCCTTTTGGGTCCCACTGACTTGGGGGGCAGATATCACCCCAATGCAACCCCCTTGTGACCTCCCTCTCATTGAACCATGTGCAAATAATATAACACATGCCCAACATCAAATCGTGACCTTAAAGAAATAAAAATATCAGTTTAAAAATTTTCCAACAAATTATCGATTTCAACGTAAGTGGCTCCTCCTCCAGAGGAATTGGTCATTTTGACAACAACATATCGAGGGCCTTTCCCATGTTTTGAAGTTCCTCGTGAGTATATTTTATATAACTCACATATTTGATCAAATTCTACTTGGGAAATGTCACCTCCTCCCATCAAATTCAAAAGTTACAAACATTCATCTCTTATACCTCTAATCAAGATAGTGCATAAAGTGTCCTTATCCAATTTTCTTTGTTTGGACCTTTGAAAATTATACTGGAACCTTTCCACATATTCCTCCAAAATCTTACCCCCCTTCTGAGTCATTTAAATATCTCTTCATGAAGATCTTGTGACTTGCAATAGTATTGATATTTTTTTAGGAAGAATTGCTTCATCTCATCCCATGTATGGATGTTATTCCCACCAAGTCTTGTGAACAAACGAAGTGTTGCATTCTTTAATGTGGAAGGAAACAATTTAAATGTTTGATCATTTGTTGTATCGTCATAACTTATGCAAAGAATGTTGAACTCAAAAAGGAAGGTGTTTCAGTCTTCAATTGGCAGACCATTAAAATTAGGTAGAGATGATGAAAAAATATTCTTCATGGGTGCTTCTTCTCTAAGGTATCTGATTGGAAACTTAAAAGTTGTAGTATCACCCTGGTTAGAACCAACTCCTTCTTCCACCATGATGGTGAGAATAGGGTCCATACGACAAGAGGTGGTGTCTCCGGTGCTTTTGGTTCTCAAGAGAAATTGATCCTTTGGAGTATGATAGTTAGTGAATCGGATTATGCTGAGAATCCAAATCTAAATCGGGATGTCCACTAATCAACTCTTTTTATATACTAGTCCTTCATTGGGAGGATTAAACTCTGCCTTTGTAGCAGAAGAAATTTATGGCACAGATTCAATAGTGTAATTCCTCCTATGACCTCGTTGAGTATGGATTATTTTCTTCAAACTTTCTCCCCATGGAGATCTATTTGCAAACTAGTTAGTACCTCAGGTGTCTCTTATTACACCACATGTGTGTGCTCTTATATTTCTATTTCTATGCATGCATCTATATGCTTCTAAATAAATGAAAAACACTTTGTATGAGATGCTACAAAGAGGGACATTGACTATTCCTACAATACAAATTCGCATACCATGTGTTATCTATACCAAATAAAAACTCCCCAAGTCTTTTGACACCTCCCCGACAATGACGCCAAAAATGAAAGGTCTATTATATTCCCTATTAATTCCTAGTAGGGCATCTAGTTTATTAGTGCATTTAATTATCAACCTAGAGCTTGCAAATTTTGTGAGGTATTGTGCAAATTATATGAAAGCCTCATTGATCAATTAGTTAGTTGGACACTTTAACCATTCTATTAACATCTATCTATAAATCCAATTCTACTTGACTGGAAGAAAAAGGAGTTGTGAATATTAAAAGGAAAACACAATTGATTATTTATACTAGCAGATTAGTAGCATGATATTTTTAGCATTAAAACATTAACTGATGAATTATTAAACTATTACCTGTTGTAACACACATCAATATGTAAAAGTAATTTAATCTTCTGCAAACTTTTAAGTAATCAAAGAAAAAAACCAAATATACAAATGTTGGCATAAACATTGAATTGATGAACATGTAGAAGATATGGATGAAGATATGGATGAAGATCTTGTAGATCATGGAATTGAACCAAAGAATTTGATGCAAGCTACAAAAACATGTCATTTTACAATGGTTGGTAAATCAAAGTGCTCTAAGTTGATTTTTGCTCTAATGCTTTACAATTTGAAATCAGAATATGAATAGTCAAGAAGTAACTTTGCATCTTTGTCAAGATATAGAATGTGATGTGTACTATAGTATAATGTGACGTATGCATTCTGAAATCTTGTCATATTGTTAGTTGTGTTCAACATGTTGTATTGTTTCCATTGAACAATGTATTTCCTTGTACATGCAAATATGCTAGAAAAGTGTTCATTGATTTGGGTGTTGACTACAAAGTATATAATGTATGTCTGAAAGATTGTATCATATACAAAGGACAACATATATATGTATTTGTATAATAAAAATGAAAAACAAGTCACAATTTCTTTAATGTAAAGGGAAAAGATGGCCCACATAATGTATTACACCATTTTCCCATAATTTCATGATTGCAATGCATGGTTCGTTGCAAATATTTAGATAAATATATGGATTTGTATGAAACAAATAGGAGTGGACAAGATGTATTGCACATTCTTGCAAATTCTAAGGCAATAAAACACATGGAGAATACATGGTTTGAAAATTTTATACATGAATGATGAAATATAAAACTTGGGTTGTTGATGGACAAAGTGAATCCATTATCTTTCCAATCTACAAATTACACAACTTTGTCCATTCTTCTAACAAATTATAACATCCCTCATTCTCTAGTTATACAGAAAGAGAATTTGATGTTGTCTCTTATTGTGCCTAGAAAGCATCAAGTTAGAGATATGGACATTTATTTAGAACCATTGATAGATGAGATGTTGATCCTATGGAATAACATTAAAATGTATGATATTTGACAACCTATATCTGAAAGGTCATTCACAATATGATTTGTCGAACAATCCATGAATTTCTAGGGTTCAAAGTATGCTCTCATAAAACCTTTATTTTAAAAGAATTTAAATAATTTTACTAATTATAACTCATTAGAGTTCATAAAAAAATATTACATCATCTCTATTTTTCTTGCTTTACGACTCAAGGCTAAGGATAAAAGGATTCACTTCTCCACACCACGGTGAGGAAATTTGTTCAAGTATTCAAAAATTTGCATAAGTGTGTTTATGAATGAGGCATGTTATTTTTGTAGTCAGACCATTGTTTTCATGAAATGAAGAAATATTTTAATGAACAGGTCAAGGTAAGACCCCTTTCTCTTAGCATAGTGTTTGAAAATTGGTCAAAGAAGATTGGATATTGCATTGAATCGGTATGGGAGGATACATTCAATGGAAACTTGTTTGATATTGATAATGATCTAGATGAATTAAAAATTATTATTGATCACATGCCAAAAGGCATGAAAAATGCTTCCAAATTACACAATATCCAATATTGGAAAGAACTTAAAAGTGGTGTATTGATTGAATTTAATGCTTGTGTTTAAAAATGTGTCAGATTCTCTTTGGACACATGTTTATTTTACTGAGATAGAAACAAATGCATCTATAAGATATTTGGTTGTGTAAAAGACAAAATAATTTATGAAAAAATACACTATAAATGTAGATGGATAAAAAAATAATCATGTTGTACCGTGGATATTGTTTAAGGATGACTTAGAGCTTGTGAAGAAGGTGATTCATGCAATTAGAACACAACATGGTACAAGTATTCAATGAGAAAAACATTCATTGTTGATGGTCAATTAATGGATCTCAAGACACATGATCACCATAATTTCTTAAATGTACATATTACGAACGTGGTTGTGATACAAATTAGTCTAGAATAATTAATTTACCCCCAATCCTTCTAATATTATTCCATATTTTAATCGATTTGAGGATGCATATGTTTATCATATCTATCTAATAGTTATATGTGGATGCACTAGTCTCTAAACCAGACTTGTGTCATGCCATCAGATGGTTATCTGTGTTTGTAAGGTTGTTTTCTCGTATTTTTATCTTCTCATTTTTTTGTCTAGACCATAAAATTATCTTCTATGAGTATATACTTCAAAATATCAAGTATTGTTGTGATACCTTTTATAAAATTATTAAATAGTAATCGGGGCCATCTTGACTTTAAGTGGATCACATCCAAAGAGATACATGCACAAGCATCATTAGATGACACAATAAAGTAGTAGGAATTGTTTATATTTTTTAGAAAGAGTTTATTACTAGTTTTGTGAATACTCAGGTCCATCTTTTGCTACATTTAGTCGAAGACATTCGATTATTTAGTGTGGGGAGTTGGATATGGATGTTATTCATGGAGAAATAGTTGAAAACACTTAAGGGGTTTGTAAGGAAGCAAGCACGTCTAAAGGGTGCAAGGACAAAGGGTACATTATTAGATAGGGAGACACTTTGAACAAATGGAGAAACACAGGGATTGAAAAGGAAATATAATTAATTCACACACACAGACACATAGATATGATTATGATGCAGGAACATCTTTGGCCTTGGGCACTCTGCATCAACCAAAAACATTTCAATTTCAAGTTAATAACTTGTAGGGTGAGATAAGTGATGCAACTCCCATTGTTGTAACACTAGTGTTGAAAGTGAGTGTTGTAACTCCCACTGTTGTGACACCAATGTTGTGACTCACATTGTTGTGACATCAATGTTCTAACACCCATTTCTGAAACACCTATGTTGTAAATCGCATTGTTGCAACAAAAATGTTGTAACTCCCATTGTTGTAACATCGTTGCTACAACATTTGTGTTGTAAAATTATGTTTCTACAACACTGGCACTGTGACTCCCATCGATGTAATGCCTATTGTTGCAACATCTTTGTTGTAAAACACGTTTCTACAACACCAGTTATGTAACTCCAAGCAAGTAGAAATTCTATTAGAGTGTTATAAATCATAACTCCACATGTCTTGCAATAAGTTTCTGACAATCGGTGGACCAACCGCATGATGAAAGATAAATACCTTGAAATGATTTGAATAATTTAATCATCACAGTTTTCGAAGTTTCCAACTCACATTTGTAAAATGGTTGAGAATTTGTATTTTTGTAACTATCGCATACAACACATCTTGGTGGAGAAAAGAATAAATGATCAAGAAGAAAAAAGCGGTTGGAGGGACAGTTTGGATTCTAAGAAAGGGGGGAAAACAAAACAGAAAGAGGTTTGTGCAGAGGGAGAAAAGGGGGGAGAGAATAAAGGTAACAGAAAGGGTTTCTACAAGATAATAGAGCAGAGGAAATGATACCATTTTTTGTTTGACAATGTGGAACAATGACCATGCCTCCAGTCATTGAGTCTGAATCAGCACCATGCCAGATTGGTTGATGATGTAATGCAATTATTGTGACACACACGATCACACTAACCCTTCCTTAGGTTGGTGGGATTCCAAAGTTCATTCTTGAAACTCAAAATTATTTCTTGGATCTCAACTCTTAGATGGAATCTGCTCCTCAAGCGATTTCCAACAATTGTAGTTATGCTCAAAATTGAGCTCTAATTAACAAGTTATGGCTTCCTAAAGAATCGGGTAATTCAACGTTGATGATGTCACTCTAGGACACATGATCTTCTCTCCACATCTAGCTGACGGGGACCTACTACGACCTCCTTGGCTCAGACCCTCAGGCTAGCAAATCCCACAACATTGGCAGACTTCCATGCTCACTTCATGGAATAATTCCATGTGGGTTCCTAGCCTTCCATGCTCACTCAATTCAATTTCTCCACAATCAGTATGCTACAAGCTATCGGACTCTCTCCCTCCTGCAACACTGCATCCTGTAACATTGCATTTGGGTCCTACTTTGTGGGATTTTCACAGCGATTATACACCCAAAATTTCCACAACCGCATCCTATGAAAAAAATCTTTCTTGATAGATTGGATGGTCTAACTCCACTGAAATCAAAGTCTCTACACCTTTATAGGATCGAAATTATGTGACCAATATTGTCTTCTCCCTTTTCCCTGAAAATTCCACAGAAGATGCCTATCCTCTTTTGTGTGTCACCTTCCAAGTGGAAATCCCTAACTCATATGCCTTATTGATGTGGTGTCCACATCGCTTCAGGATCCATATGATGGAACATGCCCATATGATATATTAGATGATTTTCAAATGGTATTGATCGATGGTTCTGATTAACACGATTCCTTAGACCAACGTGATCCTTACTAGACCTTCGGGCTCATCAAATATGATGGTTTGGATTCCTTCCACTCAAGTCCAATGGCTCTTTTTCATTTGATTTTGCGCTCATGGATTACATGAGCTTGACACACACATGAACCTTCTACAATTCATAGCCCATGGTAACATGCCACCCACAATATCAGACAACTTGGGTTGAGCAATATTAGTGGTTTGGTTCATACTTTGGACTAAAATTTGCACGATGATTAACGTGATTAAAAGGGTATGAAATTTTTTTGAATATGATCCCCATTGATGTTTTGATAGGTGGTTCTCACTTATAGGTTTTCAGGATTCTCTCTTTGAAATGCCAAACTTCCCATGACATCTTTAGAGCAAGCCTTTCCGAAAGGATTTCTGTGAATTTTGATCTCCAACAAATGGTTGAGATCGCTATGAATCGACAACCAATGACCTCTCGGGATCATGTCTGTGGCTAAGCCTTATGTTGTTTTTGCATCCTTCTGATGCCTATCTTCTAACGAACGATTGAGATCACTTCTCATCCCATCGATGTATGTTCGATATCATCCCTTGACACTTAACCATTTTCTAGTTTTTTGGGTCACTGAATCATGCTCCACGCTCTGGTAAAGGTTTATTTAGCCCTAGGAAACCAATCCCTTTACTAGATCTAGCCTTCCTTAAGGCTCTTGGAAAACTAGGAATCCAAGTTTCTTTGCATAATTGTTCAAGCAGGGGATGGTCCATTATTTAAAATCATTCCAAAAAATACAAGAATCATAACAATAGGTAATCCATGCATTTTTATTACACTTTGTTTACAATTCCTACAGTTCCATACTGAAAATAAAACAGTAACATTACAATGAAATAAACATCAAACCCATTAACACGTGTTGGAGTACTTATCTATTTATAATAATTAGCCAAGAAACTAACTAAGGGTGAATTCTTTTCCACCCAACTGTACGCTTTGTTATTCATAAGATTTTACAAAAGGTCACCCCCATGTCAAGCCATGATACCACTAGGGACACACACAAGGTGCTCACAAGTTCCACATTTCAATGTGAAGTCTACTCCTTCACTAATAGGAATCAACATAAATTCCCACTACCCATTGAGATCAGGGCCACTGTGACCTTCCCAGATTCCTTCTCAATTGGATTTCCTCTGCATAAGGGAGTCCCTTCACTGATATACAGTCCCTCAACACCCTCCCCTTACTCGTGCCAGTTTTTGTCCAACAAGAATCAACTCATGGCCATTTCTTTACAATTTTGGATCTGGGTATTCTCTTCTTCTTATTTTCCTCACAAAATCTTCATTCCACTCATGTGTGCTCGTGCAATGTCCTAGTGTGCTTCTTTGCCTGTTTGTATCCCCTGTCCAGGACATTCTCCCCCTCCTTGATTTTTCCTTTACTTTCTTCTATAAAAATACTCTGGGAGTTGGGCTCCCAAATCGAAGGGGCACTTATGTGATACTTTTGGTCGATAGTTTCAGTTGATCCAATTGTCTTCGCTACACCTTCTTGAAGGCAGACTTAACTTCTCAACCATTATGTATTTTTTAATTAACTGGTTTCTTCTTAGTAAAGGAAAGGTAAGATACTTTAGACATACTTAGGCACTAAGGATTTCTTAGGTGAAGGTTAATTCTTTGGGTAAACAGGGAAATTCCCAAGCCCCCTCACCAGTTCCTAGTTGTGGTATCGTGGCTAGTACATGCATTACATGCCTCAGTCAACTGTATTTCCTTCTTTTATTAAATAAAACACATTTAATTTGCATGTACAATGTCAAATATCTAGGTTGTAAATCACAACAACATCAAATCATAATTATTATTACAAACCGGGGGAAAACAAGGTGTTACAATTGTAAAATACAAATTTTGTCTGGTTAATAAATAATCTTGAGTCTATGTTTAACGGTATTGTTTCTTGTTTCCACTTTTTCCCTGTGACCACAATTTCCTCTT
Source organism: Picea abies (assembly GCA_900067695.1). Lineage (NCBI taxonomy): Eukaryota > Viridiplantae > Streptophyta > Pinopsida > Pinales > Pinaceae > Picea > Picea abies. The sequence goes on from CBVK0102051943.1 coordinate 11,129, forward strand.
GGAATTATTTAAGTTGTTAAATTTATGTTAATGTTGTTAGATGTTAGCTATGCACTCTGTGGGCAAAAAATTGGTTCTATAGTGGTTGAGTACATGATCAAGGGTGACTGCATCAAGTGGTATCAGAGTTGGTTTATCTCCTAAGTTGTAAGAGATAGTGACCAAAAGTAAGGCCTTTGAATGTTAGTCTGAGTGAGGGTTGCAAGACAACTTGTAAGGATGTCGCCACGTAGAGCAGGAGAAATATGAGGAGGAGCAAGGAACAGAGAATTAGAGGAATTGTGAAGAAGAATAGAAGAATTGGAAAACATAAGGCTTCGATATGCTGAAACTGATTCAGAGTCTGAAGATGAACCTGAAGAAGAGAAAAATGTTGAGGAAGTAAACCCAACAATACATTTGATATCTTTTCTGAAAGATAGAGGTAGTGCAAGGGTGGAATTTTCATGCTATGATGGTAGTTTGAAATCTAAGAATCTCATTGACTTGATAGGAGAGATCGAAAAATATTTTGAGTATGAAAATGTTCAGGATCCCAATCGGTTTCGATTCACCATGACTAAGCTAAAGGGTCATGTTGCACTCTAGCGGGATATGTTATAGAATGATAGGGTAGATAACCGATAGGACAAGATTAGAACATGGAGGAATATGGTGAGAAAAATCAAGGATAAATTCTTGCATGTCGATTACCAACACAAATTGTGCAAGGAGGTGCAAAACTTAAGGAAGATAGAGACATTTATTCGTGAATAACTATGTAATTTTTCAAGCTATCACTTAGATCAGGGATAAAGGAACTAGAATATAAAAGAGTTGCGAGATACGTGAATGGGTTGAAATATCATATTCAGGATGATATGAGTACACATTACTTTCATAATGTAGATGAAACCTATCAAGTTTCTTTCAAGGTGGAAGAAAATATTGATAGAAGGTTGTGACAAAAGTTTTGGGGAAGAGGAACTAGAGGCAAGGGAAAATCAAGTGCTACTAGAAGTAGTGAAAAGGAATATGAAGTGATCAATAGCTACATTACAAGAGGAGGAAGTGGAACTGGAAGAGGTAGAGGATTTGGTAGAGGTAAGTATGTGATCACTTGTTATAGATGTGGAATAAAAGGTCACAAGGCATCAGAATGTCCGGAGAAGCAAAATACAGGGAGGATAAATTAGGCCAAAACACAAGTTACCTATGTGGATGAGGCAGCAGTTGTTGGTAGCAATGTGGAAGTAATTCAACAGGAGCAAGGTGAAAACTTAATGTTTAGAAGAATATTACTTAAGCCTAAGACAAAGACAACAAAAGAACCTGAGTAGAGAAATAATTTTTTTAAAACTAAGTGCAAAATTTAGGATAAGTGTTGTCATTTGGTCATAGATAGTGGAAGTACAGAAAATATAGTATCCACTGAGGTAATGTAGAAGTTAAAATTAAAAAGTATTCCACATTTGAATCCATATTAGGTCTCATGGTTGAAAAGAGGACAACAGGTGACTGTGACTGAGCAATGTTTTTTAAATTTTCATATTGGAAAGTTTAGTGAGCATGTATTGTGTGACATAGTAGATATGGATGCCTATCACGTACTACTCGGAAGACCATGATTGTTTGACAGAAATGTTTTCCATGTTGGAAGGAAGAAAACTTATGAATTTTTACAAGATGGACAATGATACAGACTGGAACCAATGGTGTAGACTGATTTAATTGATCATGATAGCAAAGGAAATGACATAAGAAATGTTTGTAGCAGTAGTTGAATTATTATGTGTTCAGCTAAACAATTTCAGTGAGAGAAGAAAAATATCCATTTATGTTTGGAATTAATGCCAAGACAAGTTCCAGAGAGTGGAAAAATGGGCCCTCTGCCACAGGAAATTCAACCTTTGTTGAATGATTTTCAAGAGATTGTTGGACATGATATACCAATAGGTTTACCTACTTTGATGAGTATGTCATATCAAATTGATTTGATACTAGGATCAAATCTACCAAATAAAGATCCTTATTGGATGACTCCAATAGAGAGTGAGGAAGTGAATAGGTAGGTGCAATATTTTCTTGATAGAGGACTAATCCGAGAGAGTTTAATTCCCTGTGTTGTACCTACATTATTGACACCAAAGGGGGTGAATGGAGAATATGTATTGATTCACAAGCTATCAACAAGATTACCATTAAGTACGTATTTTCCTTACCAAGGATGGATGAACGCATGGACTGTTTAAGTAGGGCCAATTATTTTTCAAATAATGATTTGAAGCATGGGTATCATCAGATTCAAATAAGGGAAGGTGATGAATGGAAGAAAATATTTAAGGTGAAGGATGGGATGTTTGAGTGGCTAGTCATGTCGTTTGGGTTAACCAATGCCCCTAGCACATTCATGAGAGCTAGGAATGAAGTATTGAAACCACTTTTGGGAAATTTTGTTGTCATGTACCTAGATGACATTTTGATTTTCAGTAAAGCCATAGAAGATCACCTAGAGCATGTGAGAAAGGTGCTATAGCAGTTGAGAGAAGAGAAATTGCTAATAAATATGAAGAAATGTACGTTTTTAGAGTTAATGTAGTTGGGATTTTTTATTTCAAATAAAGGCTTGAAGATGGATTCTGAAAAGGTAAAGGCTATTTTAGAGTGGCCAACACCTAAGTGTAAATTTTATGTGAGAATTTTCCATGGTTTAGCAAGCTTCTACAAGAAATTTATCAAAAATTTCAGCGAAATTTGTGCACCACTTATTGAATGCATGAAAAGGGGGATTTTCAAGTGGACAATATCATCCATGAACTCATTTAAAGACTTGAAGAAAAAGGAAACCGAGTAGTCAGTTTGTCACTTCTAGATTGCAATAAAGTATTTCAAGTGGATTGTGATGCAAGTGGTTCAACGATTGGAGTAGTTTTGAGCCAAGAAGGAAGGTCGATTACATTCTTTGGCAAGAAATTGAATGATGCTAAGAATAAGTATTGTGTTTATGATCAAGAGTTTTATACTCTTGTACAAGCCTTGAATAAATGGTGACATTACTTGCTACTGAAGGAATTTGTCTTATTTACTGGTCATAAGGCATTGTAGTACATTAATATCCAAGGTAAGTTAAATCAAAAGCATTCCAAATGGGTAGAATTTTTGCAAAGTTACATGTGTGTTTTGAAGCACAGGTCTGGAAATATGAATAAGGTTGTGGATGCACTAAGCCATCAAATAATGTTGTTGAATACTTTTCCAATAGAAGTTGTTAGCTTGGAATGTATGAAAGAGTTGTATGCATAGGACATAGATTTTGTAGAGTCTTGGAAAGCATGAAAATCACCTTCGAGCATCGATAGAACACCATATTTGAATTTCCACATCCAAGAAGGATTCATGTTTAAGAACCAAAGTTTGTGCATTCCACAAAGCTCCTTCCAGATGAATCTTGTTAGAGGGTTGCGTAGTGGAGGTTTGGGTGGAAATAAGACCACAATGTTGGTGAAGGAAATATACTTTTGTCCTAGCATCAACAAAGATTCTAAGAAGTTTTTTGAGTGTTGTAGAATTTTCCAACTAGCAAAAGGGAAGAGTCAAAACACATGGTTATATATACCACTGCTCGTACCCAAGAGGCCATGGGAAGACATAAGTATGGACTTCATTTTGGGACTGCCTAAGATAGAGTGGTTATGATTTTGTGATGATTGTAGTGGACAGGTTTTCAAATATGACACATTTCACACCATCAAAGAAGACCAATGATGCTACTAAAGTGGTTCTTTTATTTTTCAGAGAGATTGTGTGGTTACATGGACTACCAAGAAGTATTAGTTCTGACAGGGATATAATATTTCTTGGAAAATTTTGGAGATACTTTGAAAGAAGATGGGTTCCAATGTAATAGCCATGTCCCCCCCCCCTCCC
>CBVK0102051946.1:0-12647 GCA_900067695.1 Picea abies
ACCAGATGGAAGCTACAACTCCCTGTGTTCAAGCACCCACTTGAACCTCTAAGGACAACAGTCCTCCCTAGCACCTCCCAACCTCCCTGAAATGTAAATTCCTTGTTACTAAAACTTATTACAGCGGTATAAAGTTATTCAATCACTTACCAGCCTTGTCGTTGTTCTGTTACACTGCTCTGCCCTGTCTACATTAGTGTCTTCTTCACCCGCCTTTCACTTTCTGTTCTTCTGCCTTTTATGCTCTCTGCGCCATATCCCTTCAATGCACCATTCCTCAACTGTGCATTTTTGCTCCTGCACTCTGCCTCCTTGCACACACCTCAATTCTCCTCCACAGTGACAACAACCAATCTCTTCTTTTCTCCACCTTCTTATAGTCTCTGTTGTCTTTGTGCATGCAATATTTGCAATGCTTTTGCATGCTCACTCCATGCCAAATTCCTCCACAACTCGAGTGCTCTATCTGATCATCATCGTGACTCTTTAGCTTCTCTGGTGGTTCAACCCATGTGTCTATAATCACTAGGTGTTATGTCGAGATTCCTTTTTCTCTCTTGCAGTTGAGACTCTTCGTCGTCTCTGTTACAGTCGAGCTCACCCTCTCTGTTTCAGCTATCGGCTTCAACGCTCATCCATCTATCAATCCCTTCTAAGAATAGTCTTCCTTCATTGGATGAAGCTTGGAGAATATTCATCTCCTCTGGCGATCACACAGAGGTCTCTTGAAATTCTCTGGTAGACGCCATCAATGGTTTCTGGCAATTTCACTATGTCGTGCATCAGTAGCCCTCCAATATCCTTCAGGTTTATCTGCGTCGTTGGATGAACTTTATTAGATATTGCATTCATTTCGACATTTCTATGGCCAAGCTTAGCACCTCTAGCTTCTACCTCCATCTTCCATCGATGTGACCAATGGCTATGACCATGCGCTTATGCATAAAGCACTTTCGTGATTTCTCATTTCGTGAGTTTAAACACTATGCTCCGTTGACCCCAAGTCAGTGAAATTTCGATCGCTTGCCACATGTCCTATGATTCGATGGTCCAGATCTAATCTTGATTCAACAACTACGATTGAATCACGATTTCACATATCATCATTTTGGCACTCTGGTTGCATTGAGTTCTTGCCTCTCCAGGTCGCGATGCTCGAAACCCCGAAATGGCGTGGGATCAACGGTCCTGATCAACACTTGATCTGATGGTTCAAATCATTTCGCGATTTCGCATTTCGCGATTTCGACATGCTTGATGTTCATTGTTTTTGTCACTTCAAAGTCCCGATCCATGAAACTCCGTAAAGAAGTCGGATCAACGTTCCATATCACATCTTGATCCGACGGTTGCAATTACATCGCGATTTCGCATATTGCGATATCGGGATTCTTGATGTTAATACTCTTTGACATCTCCAACACTCGATCCTCAAAACCCTGAAATGGACTTGGATCAACGGTCTAGATTCAATCTTGAATCTGATGGCTCAAATTGAATCACGATTTCGCATATCGCGATTTCGAGAGGTTAGGGAACATCGTTCCTTTGACTCTCCATTCAGCGAACTAACGATCTTTCCCCACGTGTCCTGCCTGATGATGGACGGTCCTTTTTCTGGGATTTTATACGCCCACTTCTCCTTGTACTTTAGAGAGCGTGAAGGTTCTACTTGATCCAACGATGGTTGGATCCTGCACTTGGATCGAACACCTGAGATCTATCCTCCTCTTCAGCATGCTCTTCTTGTCTAAATTCAGATCTGACGGCCCTCGTTCTGTCGGGAATTTTGGATGGGATCCAACGATCAGTAGTGCTTCTAAAACTTTACGAGACTTTATCATGCCTGATCAATAGTTTATATCAATCCTCGATTTGACAACTAAGGATTGTTGTGTTTAGAAAATTGTTGCATTTCTAGTCTTCCTGAATATCACTACGCTACTGATCATCGCTGTTGTACTCAAGCCATCATCACTACTGTACTTTCCATCAATGATAAGCTTACGCTTCCTGTAAGACATACCAAACATCCTCTGCACTATCTCTTCTGATCTTATCGAGGTTTCTCTACAGCTTCTTCCCAAAATACTTATGGTGCCCGTCTATTACATTCTTCCTGTACTCATGCCATCTTCATTGCTGTACTTTCCATCAATGACAAGCATATGCTGCCTGTTAAACATTTTCCAACAAAATCAAGCTGATGATGGGAGTGTGGAGAAATAAAAGGCCAGGTTTGTGGCCCAAGGCTTCTCTTAGATCGAGGGGATAGATTATGATGAGACCTTTGCACCTATCACAAGGTACTCTTCCATAAGATCCATCCTTTCACTCTCAGCGTAGATGGGTTGCCGCATTCATCAGATGGATGTAAAAACTGTGTTTCTCAATGGGATCATTGAGGAAGAAGTGTACATTGAGTATCCAGAAGGTTTTTAGACCTTTGACAAGGAGTCACATGTGTGCAGACTCAAGAGAGAGCTGTATGGGCTAAAGCAAGCACCCCGTGCTTGGTACACTCAGATAGACAACTATTTCACCGAATTGGGCTTCACCAAAAGTGAAGTGGATGCAAACCTATACCAGATTGTGGTGGAGGCTAAGATTTTAATCATTGTTCTTTATGTTGATGATTTAATACTGACTGGTGATGATAATACTGACTGGTGATGAGCAGCTAATACACTCATGCAAGGAGTACCTTTCAAAGGAGTTCGATATGAAGGATATGGGCCTCCTTCATTATATCCTTGGATTTGAAATATGGCAGTGAGATGGTGAAATTTTTGTGTCTCAAGAAAATTATGCAAGGGAGATACTAGGTAAGTTTCACATGGAGGGTTGCAAACCCATGGATACTCCTCTTCCAGGAAACTAGAGGAAACAGGATGCTAATTCTGGAGAGGTAGTGGATGCTATTTTCTATTGACAACTAGTGGGTTCACTAATGTATCTAGTGAACACAAGACCAGACATTTTCTATGTGGTTAACCAGCTGAGTCAAGCGATGGTTAAGCCTACCAAGCTCTTTTGGAAGGCGGGAAAGCATGTCTTGAGATACATGAGGGGCACATTTGAGTATGGATTATGGTACATAAAGATAGATGAGGTGAATTTGCATGGCTTCATGGATGCATATTGGGCGGGTAGCCCAACGGATAGAAAGAGCACATCAGGGGGGATCTTTAGTATTGGATCTACAACTGTTTCTTGGTATAGCAGGAAGAAGAGATCCGTGGCACTCAGTTCAATGGAAACGGAATACATGGTAGCGAGTCAAGTTGTATGTGAGGCTATCTGGATGAGAAAGATATTGGTTGGTTTGTTTTGTTCTCATTTACATCCGATAGTGATTCATTGTGATAATCAGAGTTGCATTAAACTCTCGATTAATCATGTGTTTCATGATAGATCTAAGCATATAGATATCTAGTATCATCATCTCAGAGATTGTGTGCAGCGAAAGATCATGTTGCTTCAGTACATTCCTACGAAATATCAGGATGCAGAAATTATGACGAAGGCGCTCGCCAGGAGAAAATTCAAATACCATAGAGATAGGATTGAAGTGAAGGATAATCCCTTTCTTGTTGAGAGGGAGTGTTGAAAAGTCAACAAGAAATGTGTGTCTAATTTATTTTTCCCTTAAATAAAGAAATGTGTGTCTAATTTATTTTTCCCTTAAATAAATTGGACAATAAATATTAATCTATTATCTTATAATTACTTGAAAATAGTTAACTAAAATGGAAAATCAGTTAGCTATAGGAAATTCTAGTTCAAAGGTTGATTGGTGGGACATCCAAGTCGAATTAGTTGTAACTGAGTGATTCGAAGTTGTAACAGAGTTATATGTGTAGTTATGTGAGTTGTAAAGTAGTTTAACTCAGTTAAGTGACTTAAGCTCAGTTGTACTAGTTGTAAATGAAATTACACTAGTGAGAGATCAGTGAATTAATTATTAATTAATTCACAATCAGTGATCTCACATGCAACTGAAGATTTACCATTGTTAACTACATGCACATCAAATCCAGTGGAGACCCAGTTGAGATAATAGGTGAAAGGAACAGTTTCGCTATCAATTGTGATTTGAGTGAAGTGAACTCATTCAATCACACACACAGTGGATGTGCCCATGAGTAATTCGTAGCCTAGGCAAGAGGAATTCAAATTCATTTGCAGGTTTTCCATTAGCATGGATTGCACAGAGGAGGCAGGTTGTCTGGGAGCAAAACATTGGTACATGAATTTGTCAAATTTTGTATGACAGTGTGAGATGATTGTTATTGTACCGAGAGCTCTTGGATTAAATTTTTGTATGATATTGTTTCATGATCCATGATACAAACATAATATATGATAGTGGGGTTTTTAGCTTTATGCTTTCCTGATAAAACATCTGTGTTATGTGTGATTGATCTTTCTTCTTGATATTGCAATTGGTGATCATGTTTTAAATTCTGCAATAATATTTGTAGAAGAAATTTTGTATTTAACAGTGGCATATAATTGTTAGATCAAGAGAATCTATGAAATACATAATTTTTATTGAAATTTCTACACTACACTTAACAAGCTGTAAATCTTTGACTATTGGGAGAATTAACTGGTTTCCTATATTTTTTATTATGAGGTGTCACAATACTTAGGTGCGGGGGAGGGGTTTCATGAGTTGACAAATGATAACACTGCTTAGAAGAAGTGAATCTTTGTAAAAATTTATGTGTATTTTTTTTATGACACATGCTATGACATCAATAGTTATTTTATATTTTGAAATGCTAATTCCCCGTGTGTTATAAATTGATGTACATTTCCTTAACAAACCACTTAACTGGTTTATTTTCGTTATAGACTGTTCATTATAGAATTTAGATTACATGTCTTATGCGAGATAAAGGAATGGATCGAGTAAGCATGGTGGAAAAATAAATAATAATGGAACACTCTTCCTCTACTCCTACTCATTATGACTGTCAAAATCATTCTAAGACTGCAGATTATCCATTACATGAGGTAAAATTCCATTTCGCACAGAGGTACCATATGGAATGCCATATGGAGTACCATATGTATTTCCATATGAGGTTCCAGACGAAGTTCCATATGAAAGTATACACCAGTAATTGTTCACAATTTCAGGTAACTAGGAATCAATTGCATTTATTTGAATTAGTTCATGGCAATTAAGACTAAATGATGCAAATCTTAGACATTTTCATGATCAAATGTCCAAGTCAAAGACTTGGACATTGATATAACCTCTTCATCATTACGATTTCCTCCCAAAGCATTCCTTCAAATTCGAAATCGACGCTCACACATGGAAACTCGTGCGTGTGATTTCATTGATGAATCCAACCGTCCCACCCTAGGCGCACTAAAAAATGGAGGGATTTCTCAATTTGGTTATCACAATTATTCCTCACACTCACCCTCTTCTCATTGCGTTCACCCCTATTTAAATGTGCTCAACCTCTGTCTCATTTCGTTCACCTTTGTCTACATTGCGTTCAGCCTCTGCTAAATGTGCTTAGCCCCTGTCTAATCGTGCCCATCCTCAGCTTGATTACACCCATCCTCTGTCGAATTTATCCCTCTGTCCACTTCTCCACACTGTCATCATGCCCAAGTGGTATCAACCATCCTCCTATGATGACCTCTTCACTATCCCTAAGTTCGCACAATGTAGGGAAGTGTTCCTTCACACAGGCTGGGGATTATTTTTGTCTCACTTGCAGGGCCATGACGACGGAATTTCAATGCAATTCACCCTTGGTTTTTATGGAAAGGCAATGCATGTGGGGTCTCTCACCTTCGGGGTCTCTGAGGAATCCATAGTTTCAGCCACAAAGCTTCCAAGAATTGGGGATAGATGGTTTAAAAACCACCAGTTGCCACGATCGAGCTATAACAGGGTTTTCAAACCCAAATTTCATAACATCTCTAGAGATAAGGGATAGTCCAAGGAGTGGATAAAAGAGTACATAATTAACCCTCTCATAGTCATCACCAGGTTGATCACATGTGAAGGTAGATATTCTGTCTTTAAAGACTGTCACTTTCGATTATTATCTCACTTTCAGTTCAATAAGCCATTGAATTTTTCCTTTTACTTCTTAAAGAGTTTGGAGAAGAATTCTACCTAAGTAAGGAAGAATGTAACCAAACCCCACAATAGCCTCTTTTACCATGGCCTTATCAAACTACTTGTCTTAGCCGAAATAGAAAAATAAGGGAAAACTTGGGATGAGTTCATTTACCAATTTGCAAACCCTCACCTGACAATCAAGAATAGTAAAAAAACACTTGATCTAAGGAATATTTCCCCATCCAAACCCCATTCTTCGAATACTCCAAACCCTCATGATCAATCTATTCCTTTACCGGAGCAAAATTCTAAGAAACTTGTTGATACCTGATCCGGGATCTTTTCGTCAGGTGACTTATTAAAGAATTGCATAAAATGAGCATAAACAAAAGTACACCATAAAGAAGGAAAAGCTCAAAATGAAAGAGACACAATAATGCAATATGAACATAAAGAACTTGATAATGGATTTCATCCCTGGTGGACTACGTCTCTGGGTCCTACCCTCAAATGGGTAGGTCTTTTTATTAACTTCACAAAAGAATTGGGCAAAATACATAAGTATACCTCATTCTGGAGTTAAGACACATAAGCTTTTCTCAGATCAGAAAACTAACACCACCACTATGTTCATGGCATCATTTTACCTAAAAATGACTATCTCCACATCTCAATCCAAGTCGGACACTTTCAGGCCCCCAAGACACCCCTGCCTTGGTTTCTGTGCCACTACTCCTGCAATTAATGACTGACAGATCTAGAAATCCGTGCCAAAATATGGAAAAATGTGCCCAAATCCATACTGTATGGATGCGCTCAGCCTACCCCTTCTTTGTGCTCTCGTGTGTCTCAATGCACTGGCGGAAAGCCCTTCTTATACAATTTGGCAGCAGTTATGTAATAAATGTGGTTGTTAGTGGAGTGGTTAGTGGAGGCTAAGTTAAGAATTTAGTTGGCGGTTGAGTTAAGCCCCTAAGTGGGTAGAAGAGTAAGGTAATGTGGCACTGTTGCATGTGAACAGGGCCAGGCCAAAGGCCTAGCCCCTTCCTTTGGCGCCTTGTATAGTATTCAAACTTTAAATAATATTAAAATCATTTTATAAATAAGAATCAGTGCATGGTATTGTGGTTAGCACGTGAGTGTGGGGCCTTTGGGCTGTTGGAGGTCAAAAGGTTGACTATTGGGGAGTTGAATAATATTTTGCACATTCCAACCATTGGAGGGGTGCCACGTGGCAGCCCATGACTGGGCCACATGGCACCATATAACTAGTCCACATAAAACTGCCACTTGTCACAATATGATTCACTAATGAAGTTGACATGTGTCATCACCAAACATGCCCATGTGTTTTCCATGCCACGTCATCTTGCCAACTTATCTATGCCACGTGTCACCCTTTCAGTGGTGCCACGTGTCACTTTGACTTTTGCCTTCTTGACCAAGTTTGACTGAACTTTGACCGCTTATAACTTTTGATCCGTAACTCCGTTTGACGAGTCGTTTGCACTGTTAGAAAGCTTGCAATGCGCTCTTCGTGATTATGCTATTTTCACTGAGTTTTAGGAACTTTGATGTTTTTTACCTTTTGCTATCTACAGGAGCCATTCTGAGCATTCTGATTTTTTTTTGTGTGTTCTGAGTTGTCTTAACCTTCTTTGAATCCATTTTGGATCACGCCTTCCCACTGAGAGCTTTTTGGACCACCAAAATATTTCATCAATCAATTGGTAAGTGAGGGAAGAGTTCCCTCACCTTATTTTTCTCAATCCACTTTTCCTTGCTTGGATGTGTGCCCTTTAAGCCTACTCGAAGATAATCAACATCACCCCTACGTGAAGTCCTTGTCCTTTTGTCTAGGATGATATCTTATTGTAACTCATCCAATTACTCAGGTGAAAACTCATCAACTTATGGTATTGAAACTTCCTCATCCTGATCCATGATCATGGGAGGTTCAAAAAGTTTCAAGTTCTCTATGTTCACAACTGAGTATATTTGCATATAAGGTGGAAGATCTAAATGAAAAGCATTAGTGCCACTTTTCTCCAAAATAGTCAAGGGTCCATATCAGATGGGATTGATTGTCTTGCCTTCACCCTTCAATCGTTCCTTGCTGATATGAAGCCATACCCGGTCTCCAACCTGGAACTAATGATCAACCCTGTGCTTGCCATGCCAAGCTTTATACTGTGCTTGACTCTTCTCCAACTATTCCCTGACTGCCTAGTGTATTTGTTGAATCCTCTAGATGAACTTGCGGGCTCTGTCCTCTGTGCGCTCTTCCTTCACATCGACATCTCTCCCATACATCAAGTCCAAAGGAAGCTTTGGTAGGTACCCATAACACATCTCAAAAGGTGAACTCTAAGTGGATGAATGTAAAGCTCGATTATAAGCATGTTGTACATAAGGTATATGTTCATCCCATAACTTAGGATGCTTGTTGCAGTAGCCTTGAAGCAAAAGTACCACTATTTTGTTTACCACCTCTATCTGTCCATCGGTCTATGGATGAAAAGTAGTGCTCCTCTTCAATTTGGTGTCCATTATTCTCCACAAGCTAGTCCAAAAATCCCTAAGGAATCGAGTATCTCGATCCGAGACAATGGACGTGGGTAATCCAAAGTGAACCCAAACATGCTGAAAAAAGAGATTAGCAGTCTGCTCAGCAGTGATCTCCTTTTTACATGGCATCAAGATACACATCTTGCTAAACCTATCCACTACAACATACAAATAATCATGACCCCCTCTGGTCATTGGTAAACCCCCTACAAAATCCATGGAAATGATTTCCCATGGATGGGATGGAACAGGAAGTGGTGAGTATAGCCCCAATTTTCTATTAGTGGGCTTACAAGTAGAACACATCACACACCCCTTTACATATTTACTTACAATTGCTTTCATTTGAGGCCAATAACAAAACCTATGCAAATGAGCCATAGTTTTTCCTAGCCCAAAATGCCCTGATACAAGAGAAGTATGAACTTCTCATATTACATAGACTCATTCACTTGTAGGAATACATAAATTCCCAAGATGATAGAGTAACTTTCCCTACAAACAATAGTTCTCTACCTATGCACCATGGGTTAGCTTCTTATATACCTCTTTAAAATCTTCATCGATGACATATTGTTCTACATAGTTATCATGAGATAAAGAAGTATTCTTCAAAATAATAGAAGCAGCAATAGGAGGTCTAGAAAGCATATCGGCTACCTTGTTACTTGTACCCTTGTTGTACTTGATTACCAAATGAAATTGTTGTAGAAAACCCATCCATCTGTAGTGTCGAGATTGTTGTAGTTTGGTCTGTGCCTAAAGATACTGTAAGGGCTGGTGATATGTATGTATGATGGTTTCCTTCCCTAACAAGTAATGCTTCCATTTCTTTACGCTTTGAACTAATGCATACAACTCTTTATCATATGTAGGATAGTTAACAACAACTTGGTTAAAAGTCTCAGAGTGGTAACAGATAGGCTTACGATATTGTATCAATACTACACCCATGGCATATCCGCTGGCATCTGTCTCGATCTCGAACGACTATTGAAGATTCAACAGTGCTAATACTGGTGTGGTACTAATCTTCTCCTTCAAAATGTTGAAAGCTTTTTGTTTCTTTCCTTCCCACTGAAAAGTGTTCTTCACACTAGTTAAGGCATGCAAAGGGGCTGCGATAAAAGAGAAGTTGGGGATGAATCTTCTCCAATACTGGACTGCACCCAAGAAGCTTCGAATCTCGTTTACACTCTTTGGCTCGGGCCATTTCAAAATCACTTCAATTTTGGAAGGATCAATCTTCAATTGTCCTACTCCCACGATGTGACCTAAGTATACAAGTGCAGTCTTGCCAAATTCACATTTAGACATTTTCACATACAAATTTTCCCTCTGCAAAGTATCCAATACTTTCTTTACATGCTTGACATGTTCATCCCAAGTCCCGCTGAAAACAAGAATGTCGTCTAAATATACAATCACAAAGTCATCCAGGAAAGGCCTGAATACATCATTCATCACACGCATGAAATTTGTCGGAGCATTACAAATCCCAAACGACATAACTAACCACTCAAACAATCCTTATTTGGTTTTAAAGGCAGTCTTCCATGCATCATGTTTTGCAACCCTGATTTGATGATATCCACAGCACAAATCCAACTTAGTGAAATAAACAACATTATTTAACTGATCAAGTAAATCATCTATGCGAGGAAGTGGGTATTCATTTTTCACCGTGATTTTATTTAAAGCTCAGTAATCGACACACATTCACCATGTGCCATATTTCTTTGGCACCATCATGATTGGAGAACCACAAGGAGATGAACTAGGCCCAATGACCCCTTGATCCAATAAGCCCCATACCTGATTCTTGATCTCTATCATCTCCACAACTGACATCCTATACATGCCCACATTAGGCAAAGGAGAATCTTGCTACAGATGTATCTCATGTTGGATTTCCCTCTTAGGAGGTAATCCATCTGGTTCCTGAAAAATATCATCATACTTAGAAAAAATATTAGTTAATTCCTTTTTATGAGATGGATCACACCCTTGGAAAGCATCAGATGTCCCGACATCATTCTCTTTGACGACCATGAGTATATATCTCTTATTAGTGGTTATGAGTCTTTTCATTTGTCCTGCACTAACAAGTGTTGTATTCACCCTCGTGCTGTGAGATCTAACAATATATTCCAATCCCCCTTTAGTAAGGTGGTATTTTTTCTCATGATGAAAGAAGATTGCTTTTATATCATAAAGATAAGGACTTCCCAACACTATGCCACATATATCAAGCGGTACAACATCCAAATCTACTTCATCAATCAACTTTGAAGCAATAGAAAATCTAACCCTACATTGTTTGGTGACATTAAGTTTTTCTTTGTCACATACCCAACCAAGAGGGTAAGGCTTTGGATGTGGTTTCATTATAAAACCCATCTTCTTGACAAGTGCTTCAGATATTAAGTTTACTTGGGAACCCGGATCAAATAATGTATCTATCTTAGTATGCTTAGATACAACTCGTATATGAAATAACTCATTCCTCTTTCATTCATCAATATGAGATTCATCAGTGGAACTTGAACTAGCATGAAGAGAATCTTTACCTTGTACTCCAGCTGCTGTGATATTTCCTTCATCTCCTAATTCAGAACCAAGATCTTGCTGCACTGTAGCAACAGTCTTTTTCTTCCCCTTTTCACTGAACTGTTTCGGTTTCTTTTCCGGATGTAGTTTCCAACAATGTTATTCATCGTGATCGCTCCTCTTGCAATGAGTGCAAGATGTTTTTTCTCCTTCTCTCGTTACTGTAGTGGTCTTATTGCCCTTCCTTTTGAACTTCTTGAAAGTCTTTTATGGGAAATTGGAAGGTTTCTTTGTGGGATCTTCTTGAACATGTTTCCCCCTATTCTCAAGGTGAGTGGCTTGCACACAAACTTCGTCAAGACTAGTGGGGTTAAACAAGAGAAAAGTATGATGAATATAACAATGAAGTGCACCAATATAATTCATTAAAGTTTCATAAGAATCCAAAGGAATATTCAATGCTAAAGCTTTCTTCCTAAATTTCTCTGTGAAACTTTGTATGTTCTGACCTTTACTCTGTCTCAACATTTTCCATTCCATCATTGCTTTATGTAAATACCCTAATGGATAGAACTGCTTCCTTATCTCTTTTTTAAAATACGACCACGAGGAAAGAAGCTTACCACACTTACTTTTGTCCTGTAGCTTGCTCTCCCACCATACGAGAGCGGTGCCTTCCAACCGAAGAGAAGCCAGTTGCACTTTAACTTCCTCTTCGTCAATATGCTGAACACGACAATATACTTCAACCTGTTGGATCCAATTGTCTAACTTTTCAGGATTATCATCTCCATTAAACATAGGTAAAGCAAACTTTACATCAAGCTTTAATAATGGTTTCTGAAAAGAGGCTTTATGGTTAGAATGTTGAGAGTGATGAGAATTCTTAGAGGAAGAACTAGAACTTGAAGGTGAAGATGGAGGCTCAGGAGGATCTCCTCCAACCCCTTGGTTTACTGAAGCATCATCATCTGCTTGTGCTTCCTTTTTCCTCTCCTTCTTCTTCATCCTCTTCTCATAATCTCCATACATTCGTTCGACCATTTCTGACATGTGATAAAAGACCATGTGAAAGTTTTTCTCATGTTCATCATGCTTGTCTTCTTCTGCCATCTTCTTCCTTTGGGATGTATGACCAACTTCGGGATTGAACGTCTTAATAGTTCCTTCACCCTACTTATTCTTGACCCTATTAAGCATTCATACTCAACAATTCAAGTCAAAGACAAATGCTCTGATACCAACATGATCCAGGATCTTTTCATCGGGTGACTTATTAAAGAATTGCATAAAATGAGCATAAACAAAAGTACACGAAGGAAAAGATCAAAATGAAAGAGACAAAATCATGCAATATGAACACAAAGAACTTGATAATGGAGTTCATCCCTGGTGGACTACGTCTTCGGGTTCTTCTCTCAAATGGGTAGGT